>JAMXBD010002858.1:0-157064 GCA_024138025.1 Combretum micranthum
TCATATTGGATTTTAAGTATTTTTATTTTCACCTAGAATTGCTGACTAATTAATTGCTCTCATATTAGGATGAGATTTGCACCTTGTTGCCTTTTTTACTTACATTCTTATTATTCCTAATTTATTCAACTGTGTTACAAAAGATAAAGAACCAAAATCATTTATATAAGAAACCCGCTTCACTTCTCTTTTCTTTTAGACAACAATATGTCCTAATAACAAGTTTTGACTATGGACTTTGTGATGCACATAGTCTAGATTTATGGTCAAATGAGGAGATGGATGTCAATGAGGATATAGATTTGGAGATGAAGATAGGATCCCATGAGTGTAATGAGGACATGGACTTTGTGATGCGAGATTTAGATTTTTCGTCAAATGAGGACATGGATATGATGATGATATTGATTTTGAGATGGAGATGGACAATAACATGGATGTCGACGAGACATGAACGTAATGACTATGTGCATCATTTGGTCATTTTATCTTCTTCTTAAGGATAGTTAGTCCACAATCTTATTCATTGTGCCCTTTTTTTTTCTTTATTATGTTTTATTATTTATATTGTGCACAAATTTGTAATTAAAAGGTCTATCAATATTAACTTTGACGAAATGACGAAAAGCTAATCTATGATTTTATGATAGATATCGAAAAGAAGTTATTCTTAATTTGAAATTATGTATATTTCATCTTCGTTTAGCTATTTAGACATCAGTTCTCTAGCATTAATTTGTATTTGACAACTTCTTTATATCCGAGAAATCAATAGAAATTGAGTAAAAGTGAATGAACAGAGTGGAAAATGATGAAATAGTGTTGTTAGTTTGTATTTGGAAGCATAGGAAGAAATAGAATGAAATAGGAAGGATAATTTTTGTGGTTGCTTTTGTGAAAAAGTAAACAAAAAGAAAGAATCAACATAAAAGATATTAAGATATTAACGTTTTGAATAGTTAAAAAGCTAAATTAATATTTGAGAGAAATATATTCAAGATATGAACATTTTAAATAGTTAAATGAGAAATCGATGTGTTGAAAAATGAGCCAAATGAGGTGTCAAGAAATGACATTGAAGAAAATTAAGGAAATTAATTAAAAACTAATTTAAATTTTATATTTTAAATAAACATTGTAAAACATATTGTCTTATATTATTCACTTTACAAAATGTTGAATCTCTAATTAATTTTTGAATATTTCAATATTCAAATTTTGTTTTATTGTTAATGCCTTGCTGATCTTAAACACAAATGCATTCTTTTAGTTCATAGTAAAATTATTTATTCTTTATTCTTTATAGTTAGTGTTATCCTTTTTTTTATTGTTTATTATTTATTATTTATTTTTTAAATATTTAAAATTTTTTATGACAAGAAAATTCTTTTTAGTACAAGGTTTGCTTAAATAAGCAAAATATAGTTACAATAAAATAAAGGCTATGAAAATAACTTAAAAGTTTTCCATAGTTTAACATGGCTCAAATCGAGCTCGCAATTACTACTAATATTGCGTTGTTTCCTTAACGTTAAATAGCTTCAATTCAAGTTCAAACCAAGGCCATGTCTTTGTTTGTTCTCAACCTGCAATTCCAAAACAAAAAAGTTTTCTAAACCACTAATTCATAAATCTTGCTTTGTACTTCAATTTGATAATTTTCCTATCTTTTTTATCATGTTTAAATATGGAGGACAATGTTCAATTTAATGTAGGAGAATTAAAGGGATTAAGCAAGATTAAGGGTAAATAAATAAAAAAAAACTTTGAATAGAGTGATTTGCACTTCATTGATCAAATTTTTCTTTCCACAATTAAAGGAAAATAATGAAATGGTAAAATTTTACCAAATCTTTTAATTTTGAGATAAAATTACAAAATAACTCAATTAAGCTTAGTAGTGAACAACATCGTCTTACTTATAAGTTAACTTTACTTTGTTAAAATCACTTTATAATATCAATATGGAGTAGTTTTACTTGTTATTTAATTTGAGAAATTAGAGCTAGAATTAGCTTTAGGTAATAGATGGCTGCTCAATTAATCATTAAAAGCTTCAATGCTTTATGTTTCCAATTAGTCGTTTTGAGAGCCTTATAGTTTTTAGTGAAGTTTCAAATACGCTTTTAAATTGATGAATTTTCATTCTGTTAAATCTGAAAGCAAATCAAAATGAAAATGATCATGTGCTTAGGATGACATGGGCAAGAGTTGGTCCCTCAGAAGAGCAATTTCTTGACCCCTCTATCAATTTTAAATAAGTCATAGAAGAAAGAAAATTAATGCTTAGTTAATATGAGCAGGACTTGGTCCCTCAAAAGAGTAAGGCTTGACTACTCTATTAATTGAATCATGAAAGCAAGAAAAGAAAAAAAAGTTATTAGTATAAGCAGGACTTGTGTCACGCCTAAAGGTACCTTAATCGTGGTAGTTCGCCACATACAATATTAAGACTTAAGAATGATTACCTTATTCATGCAAAAGTCTTAATATTATATGTAAGCGTACATACTAATAGGAGACGTTTTGAAGTGTGGTTTAAGCAAGTAATAATGATATACAAGAATCTAGAAATAAAGTTAACTTATAAAAGCAATTAAAAGTCTATTACATAAATCATAGGAGCATTCTACTAATTCTCCAAGGATCAAATAAAGTTACTAGTCTTTACAAAATACTAAAACACTTCATCAAAAGATTTTAAAGGAATTCTATTCCAAAGCTTCAAGTAGATTTCCTCCAAAAGCTCCCAAAAGAAGACTTACTCTAACATGTGAAGATCTTATGTAAACCTCTGAATTTTTCACAACTCTTAGAAAATAATCATGGAATTAAAATACCAATTGAAACCTAAAAACCGACCTAAGTTAAAACCAAACCCTAAACAATATCAAATACGAAATTTATGGCCTTAAGAAAAAGGAGAACCTTAAAAAAAACAAAATATAAATTCAATAATCATTCGACTCAAAACCCGAATGAGGCATTCATTTATCGATTCCTAACACATAAATCGAGACGAATATCCAATAATATTCAAAAATAAAATTATAACCTCAAGCCTTTCAGTTAATTTTGAAATAAAAAATTAAATTAATATCGAAAGTCAAACTGAGTCAATCAAACAACCCTAGACTCGATTAAACAATCCTAGTAACTAAAAAATATTAAATAAATCATAAATATAAGTAAAACATAAATTTTGAGCCAAAAATATAACACGACCAAAACCCAAAATTTTATGATCTTACAAATAAAACAAAAAGTCGAAGTCAAACCAGAACCCTAAAATTCAGTAAAGTAGCAAAGTCTACAACAAACCCTATGTTTAGATCCAGCAATCCGTGCTTTTAAACTCTAAACAAAAAAATCGAGACAATTGTGGATAATAGTTTATAATAATATAGAAAGCTTAAAAATATCAATTCGCTAATTTTCAGTGTGTTTCGAATCCAAACGGGATTAGTTTTCAAAAATTTACCTGGTACATCGGACGATAAAAATATTTCGATAATACCATTAGACTCGTAATATAAAAGATTCCAAAAATATCAGTTTTACAATTTTTCGAAATCTAAAAATATCTGATATAGCCCATTTACACGTATTTTTATTACTCAGTATTTTATTTGTCTAGTCTACTATTCATAGTACTATTTCTACTATTCATTACTATTTCACTATCGCTACTTTTCCTTACAACCTTACTACCTATACCTTACAATTTTCATTTCCAATACAACTTTTTACTTAACTTTCTTACTTCCCCACATTTAATTATCAAAATATTTTTTTCTCTTCTCTCTCCCATGGTATCGGACCCTTTCTTCTTTCTCTCAATTTCTTTTTCTTTTTCAATTTATTTTATTCATCAAAATTTCCTCCATATTTATCTATAAATACCTATTTCCCTCCATTTCTTTCACACTTCATTTTACATAACAAAACTCTCTCAACTTACTCCACAAATCTCTCTCTATAATTCTCTCTACAAAACTCTCTTAACCAATTCCTCAAAATCCTTCTCTATACACAAATATCTACCACATATATACTAACCTCATAATCCTACATTCATCATCTTCTTCCAACCACATAAACACTCTTAAGTAAACTTCTATCATTATTTATTTACCCATGTCATGTAACTTAGTATGACCAGGTTTTGTTTCTTAAAACTCATGTGAGTTGTAGAAGCAACAATATGTTCATATTTTGTTTTTGCACATACAAGAATTCTGATTTTATTACGTTGTTATTATTATGATATTATGTTGTTATTATTATTATTATGCTCCTAACTAACTTTATATATATATATATATATATATATCATTATCTATATGTATATTTATATTTCTTAGAGCCTAAATGCTCATTAACTCTCTAACTTGCTTTTATTATATTATTGCTCTTTTTTTTTCTTTTCTTTTCTTTTCTTTTTTCTTTTTCTTTTAGGACTAGTCTATTCTTAGTCGCAGGAAGCCTTGATAAAGTTAAGGCTCTCAATATACACCAAGTTACATTGATGAAGCTAAGGTTTCTAATGCTTGAATCCATTATTTTGCTTATTTTTGTTTCTTATAATCTTTATTATATTATTATATGATATTTTCATCTTTTCTATACACATAACTTATGCATGCATAATTATAATGGTATTATCTCAACAAATTAAAGTGGAATTCTCTTTAATAAAAAAATGGGACAAACTCTTGTATTATCTAACTTTGAACTTAAACAAAGATTTTATCATAAAAAACATGGAGAAAGTATTTTTATAAATTCTTTTCAAAAATTTACAAACCTATCATCAATTTCCTTCAATACAATAAAGATGTTTTTACAAAGAAATTAACTAAGAAAATAAATACTATTTTTATGATGAGTAACATAAAGTTTTTAAAACTTAGTGTTAATAATTCTTTGATATAAAAAATTTTCACAAAAACTTAATTATAAGGATTTCTTTTCTAACTCCATAATAAAACCAAGAACTAGACTAGTTTTCAAAGTTAAGATAAAATCAACTCACTAAGTTAAAATTCACTTAGAAGTAAAATCGGCATACAACTTAAGGAACTAAGTTTTACGAAGCGACATCCTTTTTTTAAGGAATTAGGAAATACAAATAAAATTTATATGACTAGACACCCAATTGTAACAAACTAAAGATTTCAAATAAATGTCCATGTACGAAAATCATGAATTGAAAATAAATATTGTAAGCATGAAGATTTAGAATAAGTCACTAACAAATTTTTCCTATATGCTAAAACTTGAACCATATTTTATACAACTTGAAAAGATTTTTCCTCATAACTACATAAAGGTTTATATTTTGGAAAACAATTAGCTAAAAGAGTTTAATATAAAAATGAAACATCCATGGGCTCAAAATCAGTATGAACTCATGATTTTCTTTAATTAAGTTTCACATTATAAAATCTACAAATTAGAATTTTGTTTAAAGAGTCAAACTTAGAAAATTCTGTAAAAAAGAATATAATTGAGTTTTTATGTCACAAATAGGGAAAAACCATGTTTTATAAAAAATAAATTATTAAATAAGAATTTGTGAACAATGTAAAACCTATAAGGATTTTGAGATATATATATATATTGAATTATGACATTCTTGTTACTAGTCATGAATTTACAGAATAACAAATTAATCATAAGTAAAAAATGGCCCTTCACAAAATTATTTACAAACTTTATTTTGAGACAACATCACTAAAATCATGTATACAATATGAATCTATGTATATATATATATTTATATATATTCAAAGGTTTTTTTCAATCATATAAATATCTATTTTTGCTTAAGGATTTTTAGCAAAGAAAAGTTTGAAAAATTATGTTTAAAGAATTGGAACTTCGTAATGATTATGTACCCTAATGTTTCCAAACCCAAATGGCTTTTATGATAAAAATAACCTTAGAAATAGATAGATCTTTTCGAGTAGGTAGAGAACGACATATAATATACAAAATTCTAAGTTAAAATGAGCAAGTTATGGCCATTTTAAGTTGGAATTTCATTCTATGCAATTTTTGGCGAACATAGAAAAATAAAATTAGAAAGTTGAGTAAACTTCCATGAAGTCTTATCCCGGGTATTTCTTTTGTCTAGACGACGAAGAATACAGAATTTCCTTTCTAGAGGACTACTATGACTAAAAACATTCAAAATGGACAAGTGAGTTTCTTTTACGTTTTATGTATTCATGCATGTGCTTGTAGAATAGAGCACTAGATGTTAGAAAAGATAAAAATTGATATGCATGCAGGTTATAATGGGAGCTATGTATGTGATTACTTATGTGTGATGAATAAACAATAAGTATATCAGAGCTCAATTGGTTTATTGATATAAATTGTCTATGTAAATTGTTGTGTGTGCAAATATTGATTGATCGCTTTAAATAAATTAATGTCAGATTGGAAATCCCATAAACTAAATTACTCTCTTTTTATTAATTAAATTGTAATAAATTATTATTGATTTATAAAAATCTTAAGATTTTGGTACTTATTCATGACTATTTTTTATTAATTCAATTTTGAAGGAATTAGAGAAACTTGGATAAAACAAAAGTAGGCCGGCTATTTACATTTCAAAGCCACCAGCCTTCACTCACAATGGAACTCCATGAATCAATGCCGCAAGATTTGAAGGAAGGCTGCCGACTAAAATCCGTCGTAAATAAATGCGGTCATTTATGAAGAAAAGCTGTCAACTTAAAGTTTGGCCAACATGATCATATGACTTATTTTTGATATGTTTGAAAAGATGCATAATCTTCCTTGTTTTTTCTATAAGTAACTCCAAAAGTTAGGAACAAAACACCAATTCTTAGAATAGATTCAAATTAGAATTTCATGATAGTTTTTAGAGAGAATCACATGCTTTCATTGCTTAGTTTAGAATTCATCTTGGAGATTGAAGAATATTGCTTTTGAGAAGTTTTTGGGGAGTATTTGCTTCGAGTTTTCATCTATTTGCTGAGTCGAATTGGTGACTTCTAATCTCTTATCTTTTATGCAATTCAATTCATTAATATTCATTGTTAAATATGAATTCTCTTGCAATTACTTTTATGATTATTGATTGTTTGTTATTCTCCATGATGTTCTAAGTTATTACTGTGGGAAATGATGAAACCCTAGATTATTTAAGATGATTCTTGTATTCATGTTATAGAATTAATAGATCTATGGATTATTCAGGTCGTAATTCCTATGCTATAAATTATATTTCTTACTTTGAATTAGGTTTATAGTAATCTTAATGATCTGGAAAAAAATTAGGGTTTATAGGAATTCTTAATTGAGATTAAATAATAAAATGCTGGAGCTGAATTGTTTAATCTAATTAGAAATTGTTCTAGAGTTTAAAGTGATGTTTTGATTAATATCTCACTAAGGAATTAGGAGAAATTGATTTAGGCATTATTAATCATAGAATCGAGAGATTTATGGTTATAATTTAGAGTCCATGGTTAATTTATATAGTGGGAACTAGTAAATTAATTTTGGTTTTGAAATCTTGAAACTTGGGAAAGGATTAAGGGTTTTTAACAATTTCATATAAATACCCATATAGCTATTAATTATTATACATGATGATGATTTGATTAATGAAACTAGGGTGGATTTTGTTTTCCCACATTCAATTGATATTCTCTCATATTAATCGATCATTTAGGTTAAGTAAATATTAGCTCTAAAGTAATTAATTATATCAACTATATTGCCTAAATAATAGTAAAATATAAGACCGGTCTAGTAATTAGAAAATCCTCGTAGGAACGATACTCTATTCATCACTATATTACTTGGTTAGATCTAGTATACTTGCTAGTGATATTCGCATTATATATATATATATATATATTAGCAGCGGATCAATTTTTGGCTCCGTTGCAGGGATTGATTTAATATTAGACCAATTTTAATTATACTGTTAATTTAGGTGTTCATTATAGATTTGTTCTCTTGTAGGTGTTTATGCAAGAGTAGAAGTGCTGAACTTCTACCTTGGAATCCTGAGATAGAGTGCACTTTGCGTAAGTTGAAACATGAGAATAAGAAAATAGAAGAATTCAAAGAAAAGATGCAAATGGAGAAAATTGGAACAATCATATACAAGCTCTTGCTAAGCACTTAGAGACTGTGCAATTCCTACTGTTTCGTGATCTGCAATCAGAAGGCAAGCTGTTCAAGCCAATAATTTCGAGTTGAAACAATCTCTCATTCAGATGGTGGAAGCACATCAGTTTGGAGGATATCCCAATGAAAGCCCAGACGAACACATTGCAAAATTCTCCAATACCGCAATACTATCAAGCTGAATGGTGTTACAGATGATGCCATCAGACTTCACTTTTCCCGTTCTCTCTAAGGGATAAAGCATTAACTTGGTTCACATCACTACCACAGGAGTCTATTACCACTTGGACAATCTATCAATCAAGTTTCTGAAAAGATTTTTCCCACCTGCCAGAACTACGCAATTGAGGAGTGAAATCACTAACTTCACCAAATTACATGGTGAATCATTATACGAGGTATGGAGAGATATAAGAGGCAATCTGAAATGTCCTCATCATAGATTGCCCGATAATCTCCTAATTGAGACCTTTTATCTTAGCTTGGATGTGGTGCTGAGGTCTTTAGTAGATGTTGCTAGTGGAGTGCTTTGATGGGAAAGAACTATGAGAAGCAAGTGCACTAATAGAAGAATTAGCCTCCAGTGCACATAACTGGAACTGTGAGAGGACTAAGTCAAAGGTGGCATCAGTTCAAGATAACGAAGCTATTTCTCAATTGAGCACAAATATCTGCTCTTACCACTCAAGTAAGTAACTTACTATACACATTTTTAATGTTAATCAAACTGCTTTTTTGTGAGATATGCTCAGGACCCCATTCGATGCTTGAATGCATATATGGGAACCCCTAATCTCAACCAATGGAGAGAATATCAATTATGTCAACAACTTCCAACGAGGTAATCAAAGACCTTACTCGAACACTTATAATCAGGGTGGCGTAATCATCCCAATTTCTCATGGAGAAACAAGAATAATGTGTAGACACCACCTGGATTCAGAAACTAGGTCCTAATCCCAATGTCGCTCCTCAACAAAGTCAATCAAAGACCCTACGTTCCTCCTATTCCTTTCTAGGGAGGTTAAAGCAGTAGCAACTTGATGCTCAGTTTCAAATTTTTAGACATCTTTAAGAAGTTACAAATCAACATCCTTTCCTAGAAGCACTTTAATAGATGCCTTCATACGCTAGATTTATGAAGGATTTGCTCACCAAGAAAAGGAAAATTGATGGAAGTGAATCTGTTATGCTTACCGGTTAGTGTTCTGATTCTCCATAGGGATTTGGCTAATTTACCAAGAAAACAAAGGGATCAGGGGAGTTTTACTATTCCTTGCACCATAGGAAATTTTCATTTTGATAAAGTTCTTATTGATTCAGGTGCAAGTATTAATCTAATGCCTTGGTCTATTTTCAAGAAACTAGGACTTGGAGACTGTAAGGAAACTCATGTCACCTTGCAACTTGCAAACAGAAGCATCAAAATACCCAAGGGGAATTATGGAAAATGTGTTGTTCAAGGTCGATAAATTTATATTCCCAGTTAACTTTATAGTCCTGGAAATGAAAGAAGACAAAGAAGTTCCCATGATCTTAGGCAGATCGTTCCTTGCAACAGGTAAGGCTTTAATTGACGTGGAATAAGGTAAGCTCACTTTGAGAGTAATAGATAAGCAGGTAACATTTAATGTTTATGATGCTATGAAAAAAGTTTGATGATAACTAAACCTGTTATACTATTGACATTGTTGATGAGCTTATCTATGAGTCTATAGAAGAGGAAACAGGTATTGATACAATGGACTCTGTTCTTAAGGACATTGATGATTGGAGTGATGATGATGAACCTAAGGAAGAAATTAAGGAGCAAGTGTCTATACTCAGAGCTAGATATTATGAGGAACTCGACAGTAGTGAGAAGAAACCAGTACCATCTTTGACATAACCCCCGGTGCTAGAACTTAAACCCTTACCTGGTCATTTAAAATATGCTTATCTTGGAACAAATGATACTTTGCCAATAATTATTTCTTCGTATTTGATAGGTGATCAAGAGCGATAACTCCTAAACGTTCTGAGAGAGCATAAGGAGGCCATCGGATGGATAATTGCTGATATTAAAGGAATTAGTCCTTTGATTTGCACTCACAAAATACTGATGGAGGCTAAGCGCAAACCCACAGTGCAACCACAGAGAAGATTAAACCCAACGCTCAAGGAGGTGGTGAAGAAAGACGTGCTTAAACTGTTAGATGCAGGTATTATCTATCTTATTTCTGACAGCAAATGGGTTAGTCTTATGCAAGTAGTGCCCAAAAAGGGTGGTATGACTATGGTTAAGAATAAAGCTAATGAATTAATCCCAACTCATACTGTGACTAGGTAGAGAGTATGTATAGATTATAGGAAATTGAACGATGCCACCCGTAAAGACCATTTTCCCCTTCCATTCATAGATCAGATGTTAGAAAAACTTGCAGGGCATGACTATTACTGTTTTCTAGATGGGTATTCTGGTTATAATCAGATTCATATAGCACCCAAGGACTAGGAGAAAACCATCTTTACTTGACCTTATGGTACCTTTGCCTTTAGGAGGATGCCTTTCGATCTCTATAATGCACCTGTGACGTTTCAAAGGTATATGATGTCTATATTTTCTGACATGTTAGAGAATTTTATGGAAATATTCATGGATGACTTTTCTGTTTTTGGGAAGTCATTTGAATCATGTCTAACTATTTTAGGCTATGTTCTTAAAAGATGTAAGGAGACTAATCTGCTTCTAAATTGGGAAAAGTGCCACTTTATGGTATGAGAGGTGATAGTCTTAGGTCATAAATTGTCACAAAATGGGATTGAGGTTGACAGGGTCAAAGTGGAGATAATAGAAAAACTACCACCACCTACTTCAGTAAAATGAGTCAGGAACTTCCTAGGACATGCTGGCTTCTATAGAAGATTTACCAAGGACTTTTCTAAAATCTCTAAACCTCTTTGTAATTTACTTAGAAAAGATGTTGCTTTTAATTTTGATGACAATTGTTTGTAGACATTCAATTTATTGAAGGAGAAACTCACAACTGCACCCGTCATTGTTGCACCCGATTGGAAGCTTCCGTTTGAACTTATGTGTGATGCCAGCGATTATACTTGTAACACCCCTCAAATATAAATGGCGGAACTCTAATCACAGAAGCGCTTTTTCGGTGCAATGGCTTGAAGTTTGTTAGAACTCCAAAGTTAAACGTGCTCTAGGTAGAGCAATCCTAGGACGTGTGACCCCCTGGGAAGCGCTGGCACCAAAAAGGACAAAACAGTGTCGCATGTAGCTAAAGCGGAAAATACCTTAGTGGGTAGATTTCCAAGTCGTTACACAGTGCCTCTAGTGTCATGGTTATGCCTGAGGATGCGTTGAGATGGCCAGTATACCTAGCATCACGATCCCTGCCCAGGGTGGCCGGAGCGCCCCCTCCTCTATGGTGGAACCTGGGATAGCAAGTCATGACAAATGGTATCAAAGCAGTGGTTCTGAACCTATGTAACGAAACTGACGAGGACGTCAGTTCTAGAAGTGGGGAAGTATGTAACACCTCTCAAATATAGATGGTGGAACTCTAATCACAAAGACGCCTTTTCGATGTAATGGTTTGGAGTTTGTGAGAACTCCAAAGTTAAGCGTGCTCTGGATAGAGCAATCACAGAATGGGTGACCCCCTGGAAAGCGCTGGCACCAAAAAGGACAAAACAGTGCGACATGTGGCCAAAGCAGACAATATCTCAGTGGGTGGATTTCCAAGTCGTTACACAGTGCCTCTGATGTTCTGGTTGTGCCTGAGGGTGCGCTGGAATGGCCAGTGTACCTGGCATCACGATCTTTGCCCAGGGTGGCGTGAGGACTTAGGGGTGCCCCCTCCGCTGCAATGGAGCCTAGGGTGGTAGGTCATGACAAATGGCCTTTTTATGTCACACCCGCCCTCCACTACCAAGGTTATGGATGTAATGCCAAGGCAGACAACCACCACTTTTGGCCCCCTAGTGATAATGACCCACACTGCCTTTAGGCGAGTATCAACCAACGCATGCCCCACAGGGTATCACGGGCACTATAGGTATTGTTACTCTCAGGTGGTAGACCCCCTATCTGCAACACCTTTCACCTTTTAACTAGTGAAAGGTGCTGCCTTTGGGGCTGGCAAAAGCCTCCGGTCTTGGGTTCAATCCCTGCAAGCTGCAGATAGGGAGTCTACTCACCTCGGGGTAACAATACTTATAGTGCCCATTATATCCTATGGGACATGCGTTGGTTGACACTTGCCTGAGGGCGGTGTGGGCCATGATCACTAGGAGGCCAGTGGTAGTGGTTGTCTGCCCTGGCATCATATCCAGAACCTCAGTAATGGGGGGCGAGATTGACAATACTACAGGAGCAACACTTAGGGAAAGGAAAGGTAAAGTATTTCATGTTATTTATTATGCTAGCAGAACTTTGAATGAGGCCCAAAGAAACTATGCCACAATAGAAAAAGAGCTGTTAGCGATTATATTTGCTTGTCACAAGTTCCAGCCTTATCTAATAGGTTCTAAGATCATAGTATGCACAGACCATGCGGCTCTTAAATATTTATTTGCTAAAGTTGATGCCAAACCCAGATTAATTCAATGGATTCTACTGCTGCAAGTGTTTGACATTGAAATCGAATATAAAAAGGGAATTGAAAATGTGTTGGCTGACCATTTATCACATTTGGAAACTAATTGTTTTGATCCACAATTAATGAATCATTCCCTGATGAACATTTGCAAGTAGTAGAAATCGAAGGATTACCTTGGTATGCTGATATAGTTAATTATTTGGTTAATAAATTACTCCATACGGTTTGTCATATTGACAAAAAAAGAGATTTTCACATGATGTGAAACACTATTTTTGGGATGAACCATATCTGTTTAAATGTTGTCCTGACCAAGTAATAAGATGTTATGTGCCTGAAACTGAATAGCTTAGCATATTACAACACTATCATCCTAAAGAAACAGGAGGCCACTTTGGTGTGGAAAGAACTACGGCTAAGATTTTATCATGTGGATTTTGTTGGCCCAATCTATTTCGTGATTGCAAAATTATATTATGTCTTCTGCTCAATGCCAAAAGACCGGTAATATGAAGAGAAATTTAGAGAGTGTTTTGTGTATAAATTTTGGCATGGTAACTTTAAGTTGAAAAGTGGTGTAAAGAGTGTAAGAGATGAGGGGTATTTATAGAAAAATTGGAGTGAATTTTTAAGAGATTAAAGTAAAGAAATAAATTGGAATAATATTACAAAGGGGGGAAAGGGGCGCTGGCTTGAGGAGAATTGGGGGGGGGGGGGGGGGGGGGGTGGGGTGGGGGGAGGGGGAGAAAATATTCATTTAATTGTTTTATGTAATCTAAGTGTAATAATATGTAAGTAGATATAAGTAGATGTGTATGGAAAATGAAAAAATTAAATAGAAGAAAGTATGGTAGTTATAAGGATGAATAGTGATAAAGTAGAGATAGTGAATAGTATAGCATAGTGTAATATTATACTATGAATAGTATAAAAGACAAATTAATTACCGGTAGTAAAGAAAATACGAGTAAAATCGCAATATCAGATATTTTTAGTTACCGAAAAATTATATAACTAATATATCTGAAAATCTTATGAAATTACTAGTTTAACGGTACTAATAGTATATTCTTGTATCCAATTCCCAGGACACACTTTTAAAGTCTGTATTCGATCGAGTTCGAAATAGGCCTAAAAATTTACCAATTTGATATTTTAAGCATCCTAATATTATTACGAACCAATCTACACTCTTCACTCCTAATTCGACTTCTCGATTTAAGAACACGGGGTTGCCAAATCTAAACTGCTAGGTTTCCTGAGGATTTATTAAGTTAAGGTTCCCGGTTGACTTTCTGGTTTAGGGTTTAAGCTTAAAATTACCCTAAAAATTAGGGGTTTACAACCTACCCCCCTTAAAGAAAGTTTTGTCCTCAAAACTTGAAAAACATACCCGATTCATCAAACAAACTGGGGTCCTTCTATCACATCTCGCTTTCTGCCTCCCAAGTTGCCGCCTCGTACGAGTGATTCCTCCAAAGAACCTTAACATATTTGATTTCCTTATTTCTTAACTTTTGAACCTTTCGGTTTAGAATCTGTACCGAATGTTCTTCATAAATGAGGTTCTCCTTTAACAACATCGGTTCCAATTCCAAAACTTGATCTGGGTCGGCTACATGCTTACGAAGAATGGATACATGAAAAATATTGTACACCCCAGACAGATTCGGTGGTAAAGCAAGGCAGTAAACCAACTCTCCAACTTGTTCAAGTTCTTCAAATGGACCAATATACCAGAGGCTCAACTTTCCTTGTGAGCGAACTCGATGAATACTCTTGATAGGGTTTTCCTTTAAATACGCATGATCTCTTATTTGGAACTCAAGAACCCTCCTTTTTAGATCCGCCTAACTCTTTTGTCAATCTTGTGCCTCCTTCATTCATTGTTGGATGACTCATACCTTATTAGCATTATCTTAGATAAGATCTAGTCTAAGGACCAATTTCTTCACATCATCCCAAAACAACGGGGATCCGTACTTTCGTCCATATAAAGCTTCATAAGGTGGCATTTTAATTGTCGAGTGGTAACTGTTGTTGTAAGCAAACTCCACTAGTGCATCCCAACTTCCTTTAAACTCCATCACACATGCTTGAAGCATATCGTCTAAGGTTTGTATGGTTCGCTTAGACTGTCCATCGGTCGGAGGATGGTATGTCGTACTAAAGTGCAACTTAGTTCCCGTACACTTTTGCATGCTCCCCTAAAACTTGGAAACAAACCTTGAGTCTCGATCTAATACGATCCCAACTAATACTCCATGTAAACGAACGATTTTCTTTATGTAGAGCTTTGCCAATTTATTCATAGAATAAGTGATATTCATTGGTAGGAAGTGAGCAGACTTGGTTAACCGATCTACGATAACCCATATAGCATCATGTCCTGTTGGTGTCTCTAGCAACCCACACACAAAATCCATGGAAATATGATCCCACTTCCATTTCGGTATTGGCAAAGGCTTTAGCAATCCTCCCAGCCTTTGATGCTCTACTTTCACTTGCTGGCAAATCGAGCACTTCAACATAAATTCGGCCACATCCCGTTTCATTCCGTTCCACTAATAATGTCCTTTGAGATCTTGATACATTTTTATTCCTCCCGAGTGTACCATATACCTAGAATTGTGAGCTTCACTCATGATCTCCTTCCTCATCTCCTCATCACCCAGTACACAAAGTCATCCCCTCATCCTTATCACATCCTCGTCATCTATCGCGAAGTCAGTATATTTTCCTTCTTGAATTTCGTTCTTTATTCTCTGTATTATCTCATCATAGCACTGAGCCTCCTTGATTCTTTCCACTAAAGTGGGTTCTATCACTAAATTTGCTATCTCCACCTCGATATTTCCTCCCATGAACTCAATGCTTAATCTTTCAAACTCCTTTACTAACTCTTCTTGTTCGATGAGCAAGGCTGCAACCTTTACTAACTCTTCTCAACCGCATTTACTCTTCCCAGGCAATAATTAATCCCTAAGTCATAATCCTTGATCAACTCGAGCTATCTCATTTGTCTCATGTTCAACTCCTTTTATGTGAACAAATACTTAAGGCTCTTGTGGTCGATATAATCTCACACCTTTGTCGATAAAGATAGTGCCATCATATCTTTAAGGAGAATACCACTACAGCTAGTCCCAAGTCATGTGTAAGGTAATTTTTCTCATGTAGCCTTAACTGTCATGAAGCATAAGCAATCACTTTCCCATCTTGCATGAGTACACATCCAAGACCACTTCTTGATGCGTCGCTATTAATAGTGTAGGGCTTCTCGAGATTTGGTAGAACCAAGATTGGAGCAGAAACAAGCCTTTGCTTAAGCTCTTGAAAACTTTGGTCTCCCTTTTCCGTCTATATAAACTTCTCATTATTTTGGGTTAATTGGGTCAAGGGCTTAGCAATCTTGGAATAATCCTTAATAAACTTTCTATAATAGCCAGCCAGACCCAAAAAGCTTCTTACTTCTGTTATTGTCTTAGGTGGCTTCCAATCCACTACTACATTAATCTTCTTAGGGTCCACAGAGATGCCCTCTCCTGATACTACATGTCTCAAAAATGAAATCCTATCCAACCAAAAGTCACACTTAGAAAACTTGGCATATAACTTATGTTCTCTTAAGGTTTACAATGCCATGAGCAGGTGTTCCTCATGTTGCTCGCGCGTTTTCAAGTAGATACGAATTTCACAATAAAAACTATAACATACTTATCCAACAAGGGCTTATATACTCGATTCATCAAATCCATAAAAACAGCAGGAGCATTCGTTAACCTAAAAGGCATTACCAAGAACTCATAATATCCATATCGAATCCGAAAAGCCGTCTTTGGTACATCTTCCAGCTTGACTCTTAGTTGATGGTATCCCAATGAAGATCAATCCTTGAAAACATATTTGCCCCATGCAATTGATCGAAGAGATTGTCAATCCTAGGAATGGATACTTTTCTTATTGTGACTTTATTCAACTCACGATAATCCACACATAACCTCATCCATCCATCTTTCTTCTTAATAAATGAAACCGGTGCACCCTATGGTGACACACTTGGCCTTACGAATCCTTGATCCAAAAGCTCTTGTAATTGTTTCTTTAACTCCTTTAGCTCAATCGGAGCCATGCGGTAAGGCGCTTTAGATATAGGTTCCGTGTTTGGTGCCAAATCAATCTCAAAGTCGATCTCTTGCTTAAGGGTTATTCCCGGTAGTTCATAAGGGAAAACATCTGGAAACTCATTAACAACTAATATATCTTCAACTCGGGGTAACTCTCCCTCCTTCTCCATTGCACTAAAGGAACTCTCTCCTTTGGTCTCATCTTCCCCATCTATAAGTAGTTCGAATGAACTTAACTCAGTTCCTCTCAAAATCGTTGTTTCTCCCTTAAATTCAATATCCTTCCCATCAAGATCCCTAAACTCCACTTTCTTCCTTCTACATCTACAACAGCTTTAGCCAAGGTTAACCAACTCATACCCAAAATCACATCATATTTACTCATTTCTAAAACAATCAAATCACATCTTGTATGATGTCCTTGAATCATTATTGGACCGTCCTTCAAGACTTCACTGGTCATCACAACACTTTTCGGTTGGAGTGTTAACACAAAATCCGGAGGTGGCGATGGCTATTGGTAATCCAACTCGTCTCGCAGTAGTGATCAAGGAATGTGTGGCTTTAGTGTTGAATAGGGTGTAAGCAGTCATCTTAGCTACTAGTATGTGTCTTGCATTCAACGCGGCCAATTACTATCCCAAACCATTCTAGTTTATTCTCCTAACTTCATCTTAGCTTACTACACTTGTTTTTCCTTTCCTAGTCTTTGAATCATAAACGATTCATAATCAACTGAAAAACAAAAATAAGGGTTGGAAGACTAACTTGTCACAAGTCCAAAATCTTTGCTATCGTCCTCCTCAAGGGCAGCAAATTCATAGTCTTCATCCTCAATTTCCTCACAAACCTATTATCCCTCCAACTTGTATATCCTCATGCCATGTATAGCCGATCCAGAACGGCTACCAAGGCTTCCACTATTCTTGTTCCTGGACCTTGCCAAAGATGATCCTCTAAATGTCCTAGCTGGGTCACCCGTCCTTTGTGGGCACTCATTGGCAAAGTGTCCAACTTACTTGTAGACATAGCAGGTAATGGTGGCCTTCTTCGAACACTCGGAGATCTTGTGACTTGCATCACCACAGAAATAGCACTTGTCTCTCAGCTGTGGACACCTCTTGAGGTAGTGGCTCCCTTGCACTTCCAGCAACTTATAGTCTTAGGGGTGAGCTTTCCCCCATTTCCATCGCTCATATTTCCCTTGAAGCCATGGAATGACTTGAACCTTTTTGGGATACCATGAACTTGAACCCTCGTGAAACTTTCTTCCAAATACTAAAGGTGTCCTCTCTATAGTCTTTGTCTTTCTCTTCTTGGCCGCTTCAACAATCCGAGCTCTCTCAACCAATTCCCTAAAAGTCTTGATGTCAAACTCCTCAAGTGTCATTCTCATGTCCTCATCTAAGCCATTCAGAAAAAACTTGCCTCTTTAGTTCCTCACTATATTTGTACGAGTACGAGGCATACTAGAGTAGCCTATTGAACTCGGTCTCATATTGCTCCACTGTGCGGCATCTTTGTGAGATATGTAGAAAATCCATATTATACTATACCCTGAGGCTTCCAGGGAAGTAATTCTCGAGGAACTCATAGCAGAACATCTCCCATGTAACAGGTGGCATAAGCTCCCTCCTCTTGGATTCCCATTACTCTCATTCAGTCTTAGCATGTAAAGCCATGATTAACTCTCAAGTGGTGGGGCACTTCAAAAGCATCAAATGACCGCTCACTTGGGCCAACCAATCATGGCCTCATCTGGTTTTCCAAAGACTCCCTAAAGTATATGTTACTCCTTATGAACTGAGTAAGGAGCTATTGTACGGCCTTGGTGGTAGTGGTGAAGGCAAGGGCGTGGTGTGGAGTGCGCGCTTTCGTGCATTAGCATAGCTATAGATGCTTGTTGTGTTGAGGGTGGTGGAGTTGGTGTTGGAGCAGGAGCAGGTGCAGCAGGCAAGAGCTGGCATAGTTTATCAAATGGCCTCGAGCACTTGTGTTAGTTGCACTAAAGTCACTTTCAAAGTGGCTTGAGCATCGGCCATTGGTGGATTTGGCGGTAGCACCACTTGTTGTTCTCCTTCCAAATTTGGTTGATTAGACGCACTCTACTCTTGCTATCTTCTTCCTCTACCACGACTTTTTTACATTTTATTTGGTTTAGTTAAGCAATCTTCCCATAATATTATTAACATTCTAAATCGAGTTTCAGAAACATCAGAAATTCTTATGCAAGTGAGTAATTTAAGAGTAAAGTATAATTCAAGAAATTAAATAAGAGAAATCACAAATTCATAAAACATAACATAATTTTCATTGAAACTCCAAATGGTGGATACAAGGACCCTTACATCGAAATTGAAAACAAAGCACAACAAAAACAACATAACAAAGCAACAATAACAAGCAACATCCTGAAAACAAAAAAAGTTACTATATCCTATCTCTCAAAGTCGCAACTACAAAATTCAGCTTAGACTTGTGGTACAAGACATAAGTCTCACTTCCTTCTTACAAGGAAGTATCTTATGTCGGTCACGACCTTATGCCACTCGGTGTTCATCAAACCTCGTCTTCACAAGTTAATCATCTCTCGAATGGACCTAAGGCAGCCAGCTAGAGCAAATTCTTCACACAAAACCTTAATTCTTAGGTGGTAGTAGACCAAAGACTCATCGGGTCACTTATGTATTTGCCTTATCGCTAGGCGAGCTTCACCAAGTGTAAGCTATTCACCAAAAAGGAAATGATTAGAATTTTGAAACTTAAACTACCCATGTTATTCTATCTAAGTCTTCCTTAGTATATATATATATATATATATTTATCCTATCTTAGTCTTTACTTTTCATTCCTTCTTAAGTCTATTAGTTATAGTTATGATAGTAAACTCTTAACGATGCTCCAATACCAACTTAAACTGTCAGGCCCCAAAGGATACCCTAAACGCGACAATCCACTACACTTGATATTTAAACTCAAGTATGACAACCTTAGTTATCCCCTGAGTTTAGACACTAGGTGTAAGGCTTACTTTCACGGCGACCTTACTTTGAATCGAAATAGCTTAAGAAGATATACATAGAATTAAGAATATAAATCATAACAGTTATGACCAAGATTAATCTATTACAAAAATCTAAGGGGCATACCCCTATCAAAATAATAAGGGTCTTTAGGGTCCACAAAATCTCTTACAACAACATATATATATATATAATTAAGGAGATTTAACTAGAAGTCTATGCCTAACATCTAGGTCCCGACTTCTTCCAAAAATCTCCTTAAGCTCCAAAAGCTATACTTGAGAGAAATGTCCCTTTGGGGATAGCCATAGATAATCATACTGCAATAGGAAACTATAATGGTATAAGCTTGCAGGCTTAGTGAGTTTCACTTCCAAATTTAAATACTCAATCAAACAATAAGGCAAGCAAGTTATATTAAACAATCATATGAAATGCATAAGCACATGAACACCAATACATAAAGACTTTCCGGGAATCCTATGTTGAATGGATTTATGCCCTCCATTCGGGGTTAGGTGTTTCAGGCCCATATGACCATAGATTTCAATTTTTCTCTCATTTATTTAGTGGTTGTTTTCGATGCCCCACACGCCCCACCCCCCCCCCCCCCCCCCCCCCCCCCCCCCCCCCCCCCCCCCCCCCCCCCCCCCCCCACTCGTTAATTATGTAGTTAATTTAAGTGCCCACTCCACTTCCATTTTAATTTAGGCGACTCCACATCGATAACCGAGTTTTCAAGCCCACCCGTTGCCTAGCTATTATGCCTTTTTCCTAAAAAGGTATAACAATGAATGTAATGTGACTCAATATATGTTATGCATGAAAAATTTAGTTATATGGTCATGGCATATTATTTAAGGAAATTATAGGCGTTCGTAGAGATTTTAGACACGTCAATTCTATACTAAATCATATAAATATTTATAACAATTCTCATTTCGATATTCTTATCATCAATTCAACTAAGTAGAATTCACATGCACATTCTAATTTTATCTTGTCATAATTCTAATACCACTATCATTACAAGCAAAGTCATGAGCATGTAATTTAAAGAAAGTGAACTCACTTTGCCATGGCGCGAAATTCCTCTTAATCATAATAATCCTCGGGAAGGTCTAGTTCGTCTCCTAAGTCTCCTAACAAAAGAAATACCTCTAATAAGTATTTTTATGAAGTTTAAATGAAACTTATAAATTCTATTTAACAAGTTCGCCAAAGTTCGCCTAGGAAAAAATTTCAACTTAAAATGACCATAACTTGGTCTTTTTAACTCATAATTACGTATATTATATACCGATTTCTACCTAATCGATGAGAGCTATCTATTTCTAAAGTTATTTTCATCATATAAGGTCATTCGGGTCACGAACATTAAGGTACAGAATGTTACACGAAATTCTCAGCCCACAAATCAAGTTCTAGATTCACATCAAACATCATCCAAAAGCTTTAATAGATACTTAGCTATCAATATACCTTGAAAAACTCTTTTATATACATATATAACTCAATATCATACATGATTCATGGGTTGATGATCAATCTATTTCATTATGTATTCAAACAATGTTTTGCGGAGTTTGCAAGACATTAATTTCCCAAGCTTGGTTTTTGAAAAATTTCCAAGTAAACCATGATTTCTTTAAAAGATTATGAATCTATGCTCATTCTGTTATTTTACTCTTAGAGTTTATAAAAAAAAATATCACCTTGTTTTTATCATTAATCTCTTAAATATTCCCTAGATGGCTTCTAGATCCATTTTTCTAGCTTTGAAAAACTCACTTATTTCTTGAAAGTGTTTTACAAGAGTTCTTGGTCTAAATCTTCTTAAGAAAATTTTGTAGAATTAAGGACATTATGTTTAAGTATTGAGGGTGAAAATCCTATATTTATATCACTAAATTTTGTGCAAAGTCCTTTAGTTCTAACAATACTTATATGGTGTGATTTTTATGTTTGTAAAACTAAGATTTATATTTTTCCTTTGCAATCTTTTAAGATTTCTTTTATTTCATTTTGAAAGACACCTCTTTTATCAAATCATACACTTTGAACTTTGTTTTAAACTTTTCCTTTAAATTTTTGAAAATGCCATGACCCATTAAAGAAGAAGAAAAATTATTTCCTTTTTTAAAAGTTGTTTCTTGAGTCATCCTCATCTTGTCTTAAAACTTGTTATTTCAGAAAAACCATTTGTGACCTTTATGAGATCAAGATCATAATCTCATCTATAAGTTTTTCAAAAACATTCTTTGTTAAACTTCTAGATCTAGTCATTTTCTTAAGATCAAAGTTTTTGGTTAGGAACCTAGTCTCATTTTGGCGTTATAACATTTTTTCCATGAATCATTTATATTTATGAGCACAAAATAGAAAATAAGAAGAGATGAAGCAAAGTATATGTATAACAAAAAATAGGTCAAGTATTGGGAGAACTAAGCTCCCGGGATATGGAAAAGTTTTTATCCCAAAAGAAAAAGAAAGAAAGAAAAAGTGCACAAATGTAGATATTGAAAGCAAGAATATAAAAGCAAGTATAATAACAATATGAGCATAAAGAAAAAGCAGGCAAGTTATAGCGAGATATAGTTAGCAAGATATATATGTGAGTATGATGGTAGTTCCATGAACATAAACCAAACATGATCATAACGTTGTTTCTTTAGCTTTTCAACCTAAGAAACAACACTAAAGCCATGTAAGGCTACTTGACATGGAAGATCTTTAAGAAATAAGCTCATTACCTAGAAGAAGAATGGATGGAAAGAAGATGTGAGTAGTTGTTTAAGTGTATGAGGAGTGTTTTAGCGGTAGATCTTGTATAATGATGATTTGTGTTTATGTAAATAGGGCTTTGTTCTTGACAAAAGAGAGTGTTTTGCTAAGAGAGGATGAAGAGAAATTTAGAGAGTGTTTTTGCGTATAAATTTTGGCATAGGAACTTTAAGTTGAAAAGTGGTGTAAAGAGTATAAGAGATAGGGGTTATTTATAGAAATACTTGAGTGAATTTTTGAGAGATTAAAATAAAATAAATTAAATTGAAATAATATTACACAGGGGGGAAAGGGGCACTGGCCTTGAGGATTGGGGGGAAAAATATTCATTTAATTGTTTTGTGTAATTTACGTGTAATAATATGTAAAGTAGATATGAGTAGATGTGCATGGGAAATGAAAAAGGTAAATAGAAGAAAGTATGGTAGTTTGTAAGGATGAATAGTAATAAAGTAGAGATAGTGAATAGTATAGAATAGTGTAGTATTATACTATGAATCATGTAGAAGACAAATTAATTACCGGTAGTAAAGAAAATACGTCTAAAATCGCAATATCAGATTTTTTAGTTACCAAAAAATTATATAACATATATCTGGAAATCTTATGAAATTACGAGTTTAATGGTATTAATAGTATATTCTTGGTATTCTGAGCCCTAGGACACCCTTTTCAAAGTCTGTATCCGATCGGGTTTAAAATAGGCCAAAAAGTTACCAATTTGATATTTTTAAGCATCATAAATTATTATGAACCAATCTACACTCTTCACTCCTAATTCGACTTCTCAGTTTAAGAACACGGGATTGCGGGATTTAAACTACTAGGGTTTTATGAGAATTTATTAACTTAAGGTTCCCAATTGACTTTCGGTTTAGGGTTTAAACTTGAAATTACCCTAAAAATTAGGGGTTTACACTATTCTTGCCAAAATTCTTTACTGGTAATAGTCCTATGAATACGGATTCTCCAAAGCTTTGTTACCTAAATAAAAGAAATACATCGAAAGAGCATTTCATAGAAGTTCTACTTGAACTTTCTAATTCTATTCTAGTATTTGCATTAAAATTCGGATAAAACGAAATTACAACTCAAAATGGCTATAAATTGCTTATTTTAATGCAGAATTTCATATATCATATGTCGTTTTTTACCTACTAAAAAATATCTATCTATTTTAAAGGTTATTTTTAACATTAAAAGTCATTTGGGTTTGAAAACGATTCAGTATAGATTCCACATGAAAATCTCAGCCTTTAAAAACATAATTTTCCAAGTTTTACTTTACCTAAGAATACTATATCATGCACATAAATATTTATACAATTGAAAGACCCTTTTTAAATAAATATGTAGGCTCATATTATATGCATGAGTCTAGTGGTGTTGTCTCATTAACGATTTTCATAAAACAATTTGTTTTAGAAGTTTGAAAAGTTGAAGTTTACAAAAATCTATTTTTGTCGTTGCAAGGAAAACTAAAATTCCTAAGTTACTATAATTGAATGCTTTCCGTATCATCACTATATTTTCTTAACCTTTTAAAAATAATTTACTTACGAAACTTTGGTTCTTTAAGTTATCTATAAACATTATTTCATAAATGAATTCTTAACTAGTGAGTTGATTTTTAGCTTGTCTTGAAAAGCTTGTCTTGTTCTTAGTATTTGCTAAAGTGTTAGTATAAACCTCATAAATAAGATTTTAAGAAAAATCTACATAGCAGGAATTATCAATATTAAAGTTTAATAATAAGTGTTATTTTAGTAGCTTAAAAAGAGAGTGTGTAATGAAATTGCTAAGTTAAATCTTGAAGAAGTTTATCATAATAATAACACTTAAAAATTTGTGATGAACTTGTATAAATTTTTAAAGAGAATTTTATTGAAACATAATCGTAAGTTTTTAATGAAAAAATTCCTAAGTGTTTCAAAAATAATTTTTTTTCTTTTTCCTAGGAGTCTAATTGTAAACCATGGAAATTTTCACCTTAGTACCCGATTTTATAATAAATTGTATAAACTAGATAATAGATTTAGATTCTGAGTGAAGTCTAATAATAGGTTAATATTTAGATTTTGGGTAAATGAAAGATTTAGGAACTAAACAAAGAAATTCTTTAACCCTAGTTAATACCGAAAACGAGATCTTGTATCTTGAATAACTAATTCAAGATATGATCTAAAATCTAAGACCCGAAAACCTAGTATACAAATAGATTTAAATAGAAAATGTGAATATAAAGATTAAATGATTGTTTTGATCCCGATAATGATTCAAGACTAGAATAACGAGTAGTAATGAGTTTATATTTAGACTTAAACCCTAATTTTGAGATCCCTAGTTAAATTTAAAAGCTACTAATAAGAATTTATGTTCAGTATCAAAACTAGAGATATAAACATAGTTTAATTTCTGTATGAAGCCCAATACTATATAAATGATCATATACGCTTATAACTAGAAAACGATGATCCAAAAATGAACCGTTAAGATTTTAAATACACAACGAAAATATAAACTGATGAATAACTCAAAATCTAACCTTCAAATAAATAATCAGATCACGCTTTTGTTCTAAACCGAGTTTTCTTAAGCTATCGGAGCCTAAAACAAAAATTGACCCAATGAGTTTAAGAAATCCAAATCGCGGGAGATAAAATTATACGAATAATTAACTACGTATATATATACCCTAAATTTGCATTATTGGAAAATCTAAGTGTTTTGTATAACTTTATACTCATATTCTTGTACGAAAACTTCCAAATATTAGCTAATAAATACCCGTATAACTCGTATAATTAACTCAAAACTAAATTAAAAATAGACTAATATATATATATATATGTTTTGGCGGCTGAGTTCGGTGCAAATTGTGGAGGAAGAAGAGGAGCCGGATTTTGCTCAATTATGCACCAAATTTGTCAAAGAAAGTAACCTTTACACCAATCAAAAGTTGCCAACACAGCTCCCTATTAAATGCAATGAAAACAACAGCAAGAGACCTCAAATTGGAGAACAAATTCGGAGGGAAACTAGGGGGAAACGGCTGCAGCTTCACCTTCTCTTTCTCTATATATATATATATATATGTAAACAAATGCATTAATGAAGAACAAACAAACTTCATAATTCTTCAACTTCTTCCAGTCCGAAAATATCCCAAAACAGCCACCAAATCGAACTAAAAATAAAGAACAAACAGATCATAAAACATAAATACGGATCAAAGGAAAAACGGAGCCAAAAACCCTCAAAAACGAGCTCAAAGGTAAGTTGACATGATTCAAAAGATTTTCGTTCAAATATAAGAGTTGTATCTGACTTAAAATCATCTTAGGAACATATTAAACACAAACACAAGCTTCGGATTGCACTCAAAGAGCTCCAACGAGGTAAAACTTCAAAACCCTAGTTTTACTTTCATAAAATCGAAATTTATATATTTATGTTTTTTTTAAACGTGTTAAAAGTTGTTATATACTCTTATAATTGATATATAAACTCTTAGAAATAGTTTAAGTAAGTTTTTAACGTGTAAAAATCAAAGAAAAAGAATCGAACCGAGGAGGAAGATGATGAACAGTGCAATGCTGCCTCAAGGCCGGCAGTGTAAACGCTGTACGCCGGCGGCTTACACTCAAACAGAGGCTACGTAAAATAATTTTCACGTAAGACATCAACATAAGCCAGCTACCTGGAGATCTACGCCGACGGCGTAGGGCCGGCGTACGTTGAAAGCTGGCGGCCTTCAACACCGGTGCTTTCCATATGAAATTTTTCTCTTCAAAATGATTTACACCGGCACCTGGAGATTTAGGCCGGTGGCCTTGAGCCGGCTTACAGCTAAAATTTTCCAACGAAAGCTTTTCTGACCTAAACCGAATTTAAATATATATATATATATATATATATGTAATATATTTACTAAGTATGTATATATGTATATTATATAAATGTGTATTAGATAGCGACTATAATACAAGTATTTAAGTCTATTTAGAATTAATATCTATTAACTTTTGAAACCCTAGAACTAAGAAAATATTTAGAGTAATATTAGTCTAATATTGTTTTAGCAAGATAAAATATATAAGAATGGAAATTGAAATAAGTTAATTTCCGAGTAGTATGACTTCTAAAAATAACCAAACAATTATGTGAGATTAAATAGGAAAAACGACAATACAAATATTAATATCAAGTCTAGGACACAATTACATATAGGATTTAGTTAATTGTATTAATGAATGCTTTGTTTAAATAGGTGAATTTGACTCATTAGAAGATCTACCATGGACTACTACGACTGAGTCGGTATGAGCAGGTGAGTAATTCAGTCATATTGTACTGGTTGTGAATTGTATAGTCGAATATGTAATGCAAGATAATCAAATGAATGTTTGTTGAAAGTATGATATGATCTGATTGTATGATTGTTAAAATATCTTTATACAAGCGATAACGCAATGGTTGGTGTTGTGCAATAGTATAACGCTGATTGTGTGTAATGTATGGTCACCCCGAATTTGATCAAGAATTATGGACTTAACCAAATAATGTGAACATGCATTGCATGAATTGCATTATTGCATATATGGTTGTGACAGCCTGCTACGTATTAATATTTCGGATCTCTGTTTTTGCTTGGTTGATCCAATGTGTGAGTCTTCCAAGGTTCTCTTTGGTCTGGCGGTCCTATGAGGAACTAAAAGGCACCGAAGAACGTCGCCCGTAGAATCGCTTTGAAATAATTAATACTTAGGGAGTTTCTAAGGGGATTGCAGGAGATGGTTTGTGCAAACCACTATATTCAAAGTGATAACATTAAAACGAGAAATCGTTGATTCTCCTGTGTACTTAGTCTCTCCTGGGCAGGTGGGTCATTGAATGTTGGTTCTTCAACCCATTAAAAAGAGGGCGTAAATCTTTTTCCTGTTTGGATTCTAGATCATCCAAACTTGTATCTGTGCATATGGTTGAGTGATTGCATTGCATATGATTTGTTAATGACTTGTGTGATGTATGGTATGTCTGATTATTCACTGAGCTGTGGTTTCGCTCATACTCCTATAGTCTTTTCAGGTTCACTTTACGACCCTGGTTAGTTACATCCAGGAATATGGCTCCGGTAAGGGCTTTGAAGCTAGAAGTCTACAGATCTATTTTAGTTTGATGGTTATGTACTATTAAGATAAATTATTTAGTTATATATTTCAAAGGAGCTATATGGTTTGTAATAGTTTGTAATGGTTATTCATTAAATCATTTCTCTCATATATTTGTTATTTCTTATCAAGCAACTTAAAAGATCCTGTTGTTTTGAAAACCTGTCATTCTCTGAAGGTAATCTAGTGATAATATTCAAGTGTAACTTATTTATTACTACTAGGGTACCCTCGGGGCGTAACACTAATCTCATTGTATGTGTAAGAAAATAATTTATTTTATTGTCTTGAATTTTTTATAACCCTATCATCCTAAGTTTTAAATGGGAATTTCTTTTCCTAAGTGGCAAAATCATGTTTATGGATTTAGTTAAATTTATTTAAAGAAAACAACTTTCTTATTTTCATGAAATCTTATTAAGACAACAACATTATGGCCATGCATGAATATGAACATATAGTTATAAAATAACTCACAAAGAAAAATAAAGGGCATAAAAATTAAATAAGCAAATAAGTAAAGGTCAAGTATTGGGAAGTCTTAGCTTAAGTTAAGGTTTCTGGACTAAGAATGGACTAGACCCGTAAAGAAAGCAAGAAAATGAAATAAGGAAAATCATGGGAGTCGTAGATTTATGTCAAGGCTCCTCGAACTTAGATTATGGATAAGTCCTAAAAAGAAAAGAAAATTATTTTGACTTAATGAGAACAAGTTTAAGACTAGAATAACTAGTCTTAATAAAATACATAAAATAAATATATTGCAAGGAATAATAAATTGCAATAGCATAAATAAAAAGTTAGGCTAGTGAGCTTATATGCTCTAAGAAAAATATATACATAAACATACTAAGTAATATATATATATATATATAAGTTAGATTAGTAACATTAAATAGAAATAACATAACAACAATAATAATATTATTTGAACATTATTAAACATGACATGAACATATTGTGCTTCCAAAAATCCCATATTTAGGAAAACACATACTATGGTCATATTATGTTAACATGAACATGAGAAATATATACATAGGAAAGATTTACCTAAGGTAGAGAAATAGATGGTGAACGAAATAGATGTTGATGTTGTTAGAAGATAGTGATGATGTGAGAATATGAAGAAGTTAGGAATGAATTTTTTGAGAGAGGATTTGAGAGGATATTTTGCAAGAGTTTGTTATGGTTTGAGAAGTATGTGTAAAGTATGAAGGAGGGAAGGGGTATTTATAAATAGGAAAGGTAAATATAAGAAATATGTGTGTAATAGTTAAGAGTAGATAGTAAGGAAAAGTAGAAATAGTGAAATAATAATGAATAGTAGAAATAGTACTATGAATAGTAAACTATACAATTAAAATACCAGTAGTAAAGAAAATACGAATAAACGAGTTTTATCTAATACTTTTAGTTACTGAAAAATTACGAAACTGATATTTTTGAAATACTTATATAATTATGAGTTTAACGGTATTATTGGAATATTTTTACTATTCTGGGTAACGAGGCATGTGTTTTGGGAACTAATCCATTCAAGTTCAAAACGAATGATTTTTGGGCGAGTCTGATCTTTTTAGGCTTCCTCATATCATTTCGGACTATAATCCATTATTAGCTTATTTCTACTTTCCTCAGGTTTCGAGCGTGGGATTTCTGGAGTTGAAACTGCTAGATTATCTTGATTATAGTTGACTTTTGAAATTCTGGTTTGACTAGGATTAGGGTTTATCCCAACTTTACCCTAGAAATTGGGGGTTTACAGCTGATATGTATGCCTTCACTCTTGAGTGTAATGCTTAAAGAGATGATTGAGGGACTGTATACTTTAAATATAAGGGGATAAAGTTCACCGAGTCTCTCTCACTTTGTTTGATCTTTTGAATTATTTTTGCTTTAGATTCTAACTTAAATAATGAGGGCAAAAGCTAATCTATTTGGATAAATTTAGTAATTCTAGCAAAAGTAACTTTGACACATAGTATGGTGCGATTATATGGAGTATTTTTGCAATAGAACAATAGGTTTATTAGTACTCAAGCTAAAATGAATGAGAACTATGAGTTCAATTTGGTCAAATTTCATTAATTAGATTTATTTTTCCTATTCAAAAAGCTTTATTTTGTTGATCTTAAAAGATGGTTTGCTTGAGGATAAATAAAACCTTAAATGTGAAGGAATTTGATAAGTCATTTATACTATATTCAATTTATAGGAATTCATGCTTTATCTAATTTATTATTGGATAAATTCCTTTGAATGTATGCTACTATTGTGAAAAGGGTTTTTTTTTTCCAATTTCTAGCATTAGAAAAGAAGAAACAATGTGATATAAATTAGATTTGGAGCAAAAAACCTAAAACAGTTGAAGACCAGAGTCAACCGTACCTTTGGAGAATGAACCAAGGGCAAAAAACAAGACAAAAGTGCAAATCACACCTATAGTCATACCTATAGTTCTGACGTACAAATTTAACACAAATCACACCTCTAATGAAAAGACACATTTTATATTATAGCTAATCTTCAAGCTCGCGATCTAAGCCACAATAAGTGACCATGTCCTTGTTGTCATGCACATGTCCTAAATTAAAGCATGAGGATATGTACAAATTCTATTAAAAAGTATACACCACATCATCGAAAAAAATTTAACGTCTTCTATGGCCCGACACATATAAATAAACGTACATAGACGTTGTAATTGTATTGTATCATATTTAACAAATTCCTGACCAAGAATAGAGTATTGTGACAATTAGTAGTGAGAGAAATTCATCTTTCGCAAGAAATTCAAATTTTTTAGTAAATTCATATTTCACCCAACATTTATTATTGCAAGATTTTTGTGCTTAATTTGTAATATTTATCTTCAATTTCATATTATTTCTCTAGAATCTATGTTTAATGTTCAAAAATATGGAGAAATAATCATTTTAACTTAGGGTTTGTGAATCCAAGACTTGATTCATGTGATTTCAATGCATTTTGATTGAATATTGACTAGGTACTTATAATTCCTTAACTCACTGCACCACATTGATTCATGTCCAATGTCAATTGAATATATTGAGGGATCATTCTTTTGAATAGATATAAGTTGTTAATAAAGTTGCTCACAATTACTTAGAGATAGAGATTGTAAAACTTTTTGTCACTTGATTTAAATTCCACTAAAATAGGTTTTAATCAAAGGTTTCTTAATCTTTATGGGAATCTAGGTCGTTGAGAGCTTGTGAAGATATTCTAGTGGTGTAATTTGGATTTAGAGTTTCTAACCTAAAAGAGACTTTAGCATACCTTAGTGAATTCGATAATACAAGTATACCTAGCAAATAAATCATTGAATTTATTAAAAAATCACATAATAAGGACTTAATGAAGTAAATCCTAAGTTCATTTTTGCATTAATAGACTTATCTCATAAATTTGCCTTGAAATTGTAAATATAAATAGTATTAACCTTAGCTTAGTGTTTTGTTGCTAATAATGTTCTTCTAAGTTTTTCTTTGACTATATAATAGATAAAAAGTTGGTATAGTAGATGTTGATGATCTCCAAGGAATACGATCTAATATTTTCTATGCTACTTTGGTAGGTACACCTGCTTATATTGGTAATTGCCATCGACTAGTGCGATTGTGGCCTCCTAATGGCTTTGCAATGCTTTATCTTCTCGAATTGGATTTTAAGTTTTTTTTTTTTTTAAGTTGAATAGAGCAGCCTGCTCTGATACCATATTGCGATTATGAGAAAAAAGACGAAAAAAAAAGGTTTTTTTTTTATATTTTGATTAAATCTTTATAGACTATGTACATTGATATTCATAGCCAATTCTTCTTGTTATTATTTGGCTATTTCCTATTTTACACGATATAGAATATTGGATAAAATCATAAATTACAATAATAATTATTAAAATTAGTCTTTAACAGCTAGTTGATGGACATGAAATCGTTGACCATCTAATTGCTCATATTAGGTTAAGATTTGCACCTTATTTCTTTTTACTTTCATTCTTATCATTCCTAATTTTGTCAATTGTGTTACCAAAAATGAGAAACTGAAATCATTTAAATAAGAAACCTGCTTCCCTTCTCTTCACTTCTCTTTTTCTTTTATACTACAATATTGTCCTAATAACAAGTTGTTTTAACCTATGGACTTTGTGATGCAAGATAGTCTAGATTTATGGTTAAATGAGGAGATTGATGTTGACGAGGATACATATTTGGAGATGGAGATAGATGATGCAAAGAATGTAGATGAGGACATGGACTTTACGATGCGGGATAGTGTAGATTTATCGTAACAAGGAGATGGATATTGATGATGATATTGATTTTGAGATGGAGATGGACAATAACATGGATGTCAACGAGGATATGAATGCTTACTATGACATAGACTTTGAGATGGAGATAGAGGATGACATGGACGTCGATGACTATGAGTATCATTTGGTCATTTTATCTTTTTCTTAAGGAAAGTCCGATCTCACAATTTTATTCACTGCACTCTTTTTTATTTACTTATTATGTTTTATTATTTCTTTTGTGCACAAAGTTGCAATTAAAAGGTCTATCAATAGTAACTTTGAGGAAACAGGGAAAAGCTAGTCTTTTTGTTTTATGGACAGATATCTCGAAAGAAGTTACTTTTAATTTGAAATTATGTATATTTCATCTTCCTTTAGCTATTTTGATATCAGTTCTCTAGCATTAATTTTGTATTGAACAACTTCTTTATATAAGGGAAATCAATGAAAATTGAGTAAAAGTGAGGGAATAGAGTGGAAAAAGATGAAATAGTGTTGTTAGTTTGTATTTGGAAGCATAAGAAGAAATGGAATGAAAGAGGAAGAATAATTTTTGTAGTTGGTTTTGTGAAAAAAGGAAACAAAAAGAAAGAATTATTATAAAAGGTATTAAGGTATAAACGTTTTGCATAGTTAAAGAGATAAATTAATATTTAAGAGAAATTTATTTAAGATATGAACATTTTAAATAGCTAGAATGAGGAATTCATGTTTTTAAAAATGAATCAAATAAAGTGTTAAGAACTGACTATTGAAGAAAATTAAGAAAATTAACTAAAAACTAATTTAAATGTTATAGTTTAAATAAACTTTGTAAAACATAGTTGTCTTCTTTTATTGACTTTAAAAAAACATTGAAATCTCTATTTAGTTTTTGAATATTTCGATATTCAAATTTTTTTAATTGTTTAATATCTTTCTTATCTCTAAAGACAAATTCATTCTTTTAGTTCATAGTAAAATTGTTTATTCTTTATTCTTTATTCTTTATAGTTAGTCTGATTCTTTTATTTTTTATTCATTATTGTTTATTATTTATTCTTCGTTCAATAATTAAAATTCTTTATGACAATAAAATTCTTTTTAGCACAGGGTATGCTTAAATAAGCAAAATATAGTTACAATAAAATATAACAGTTTCAACCACGACTTAAATCGAGCCCTTAATCACTACTAATGTATTGCCCTATTTGCTTTAGCGTTAAATAGTTTTAATTTAAGTTCAAACCAAGGCCACAATCCTTGTTTGTTCTCAAGCTGCGATTCCAAAACAGAAAAGTTTTCTAAACCACAAATTCATGAATCTAGCTTTGTACTTTAATTTGATAATTATTGCTATCTTTTTTATCATGTTTAAATATGGAGGACAAAGTTCAATTTAAATGTTGGAGAATTAAAGGGATTAAACAAGATTAAGGGTTGATATAAAAAAAAAAAATTGAATAGAGTGATTTGCACTTCATTGATCAAATTTTTCTTTCCACAATTATAGGAAAATAATAAAATGGTAAAATTTGACTAAAATTTTTTATTTTTGAGATAAAATTACTAAGTAACTCAATTGAGCTTAGTAGTTAACAATACCGTCTTACTTATGAGTTAAATTTACTTTGTTAAAATTACTTTATAATATCAACGTGAAGTAGTTTTACTTGTTATTGAATTTAAGAAATTAGAGTTGGAATTAGCTTTAGGTCATTAGATGACTACTCAATTAATCATTAAAAGCTTCAATGATCTGTATGCTTTTCAATTAGTCCTTTTGAGAGCCTTCTAGTTTTTAGTGATGGTTCAAATAATGCTTTCAACTTGATGAGTTTTCCTCTGATGAAAAGACACAACTTATATTATGACCAATCTTCGAGCCCGTGATCTAAGCCACGATAAGTGACCATGTCCTTGTTGTCACACTCACACTACCCCAAATTAAAGCACAAAGGATATGTACAAATTCTATTAAAAGGAATATGCTACGTCAGTGAGTAAAATCTTCACGTTTTCTATGGCCCAACACCTATAAATTAACCTACATAGACATTGTAATTGTATTGTATCATATGTAACAAATTCCTGACCTATAATAGAGTAATGAGACAATTTCAAGTGAGATAAATTCCTCTTTCGTAAGAAATTCAAAATTTTTAGGTAAATTTATATTTTACCCAGCATTTGTTATTGCAAGATTTTTGTGATTAATTTGTAATGTTTATCTTTAATTTCATATTATATCTCTTGAATCTATGTTTAATGTTCAAATCTATGGAGAAATAATCATTTTAACTTAGGGTTTGTGAATCCAAGACTTTGTCCATGTGATTTCATCGCATTTTAATTGAATATTGATTGGGTACTTATAATTAGTAACATGAACCTTAATTCGTGAGTTTACATGAGTGTACCATGCAGATTCATGTCCACTTTCAATTAAATATATTGAGGGATCATTCTTTTGAATAAATCTAAGTTGCTAATAAAGTTGCTCATAATCACTTAGAGATAGGAATAGTGAAACTTTTTGTTACTCGATTTCAATTCCATTAAAATAGGTTATAATCAAAGGATTCTTAGTCTTTATATGAATCTAGGTTATTGATAGCTTGTGAAAATATTCTAGTAGTATAATTTAGATCTAGAGTTTCTAACCTTAAGAGAGAATTTAGCTTACCTTAGTGAATTTGACAATACAAGTATACCTAGCAGACAACTCATTGATTTTATTAAGAAATCACATAATAAGAACTTAATGAAGCAAATCTTAAGCTCATTCTTGCATTAACAGACTTATCTCATAAATTTGTCTTGAAATTGTGTATATAATTAGTATTATCCTTAGCTTTCTGTTTTGTTGTTCGTAATATTCTTCTAAGTTTTTCTTTGACTAAATAATAGATAAAAAAAATGGGTACAGTAGATGCTAACGATCTCAAGGAAGACGACCTAATACTTGCTATGCTACTTTGTAGGTACTTCTGCCTACGTTGATAATTGTGATCAACTAGTGCGATCGGTGACCACTAATAGTTCTGCCATGCTTTATCTTCTTGGATTGGATTTTAAGTTTTTTCTGTTTTTCCTTGAATAGAGCACCCTGCTCTGATACCATAATGCAATTATGAGAAAAAAAATCAAAAAAGGTTTTTATTTTTATTTTTATTAAATCTTTACAGACTCTATAAATTGATATTTATAGTCAATTCTTCTTGTTATCCTTTGGCTATTTTATTTTACACGATATAGAATATTGGTTAAAAACATTAATTACAATAATAATTACTAAAATTATTCTTTAGCGGCTAGTTAATGGACCTGGAATCATTGTCTAATTAATTGCTTGTATTAAGTTGAGATTTGCACCTTGTTGCCTCTTTTACTTTCATTCTTATCATTCCTAATTTATTCAATTGTGTTTCCAAAAATAAAAAACCAAATCATTTAAATAAAAAACTCACTTCCTTTCTCTTTACTTCTCTTTTCTTTTAGACAACAATATTGTCTTAATAACAAGTTGTTTTAAACTATAGAATTTGTGATTGAGGATAGTCTAGATTTATGGTTAAATGAGGAGTGGATGTTGATGAGTGTATAGATTTGGAGATGGAGATAGACAATGATATGAATGTCAATGAGGACATGGACTTTGTGATGTGGGATAGTGTAAGATTTATTGTCAAACGAGAACATAGATATTGACGATGATATTGATTTTGAGATGGAGATAGACAATAACATGGATGTCAACGATGACATGAATGCTTACGATGACATAGATTTTGAGATGGAGATAGACGATGACATGGGCATCGATGATTATGGGTATCATTTCATCATTTTATCTTTTTCTTAAGGAAGGTTCAGTCTCGCAATCTTATTCATTGTACCCTTTTTTCTTTCTTTATTATGTTTTATTATTTCTACTGTGCATACAGTTTTAATTAAAAGGTCTATCAATAGTAACTTTAAGGAAACAGGAAAAAGCTAGTTTATGTTTTTCTATGGATTGATACCTCGAAAAGAAGTTATTTTCAATTTGAAATTATGTATATTTCATCTTCTTTTCGCTATTTAGATATTAGTTCTTTAACATTAATTTTTTATTGGATAACTTCTTTATATCAAGGAAATCAATGGAAACTGAGCAAAAGTGAACGAATAGAGTGGAAAAAGATGAAATAGTGTTGTTAGTTTCTATTTGGAAGCATAGGAAGAAATAGAATGAAATAAGAAGAATATTTTTTGTGGTTAGTTTTGTGAAAAAGGAAACAAAAAGAAGGAATTTCCATAAAAGATATTAAGGTATTAATGTTTTGAATAGTTAAAAAGATAAATTAATATTTGAGACAAATTTATTTAAATATAAGCATTTTAAATAGTTAGAATGGGAAATCAATGTTTGAAAAATGAGTCAAATAAGGTGTCAAGAATTGACTGTGATAAAAATTAAGGAAATTAATTGAAAACTAATTTTAATATTATATTTTAAATAAACTTTATAAAACATTATTGTCTTATTTTATTCACTTTACAAAACGTTGAAATCTCTATTTAATTTTGAATATTGATAAGTTAAATAAACCCATACACAAGTGTCAACACAAACATCGTTACCTTCTCATATAGTTTAACCCATAAAAACATGAAGTTGGCATTAAGAATAGTGAAATTCCCACTTTAATGAATATTATTATAAAAGATACATGTGCAATTACATACCATTTCCACCCATTTTCCTTATAGATTTTAAAGTGCAAATATCATTACCTATTTCCTTCAACTTTAGATCTTCATTTAAGTTACCAAATGTCTTTCCTTTTTCAACTATTTCCATTACAAATATCATAAGATGTCAGTGTGGCCTTATCACCTTCTTCCGTCATTTCTTTCTTTTTCCACCTATATATGTTCCCTTCATTCATTAGTACCAACATTCAAGATGCCCAAGAAAAAAGGCACCTTTTGGAAACTGACGTAGGTGTGCCTTTCTTTAGGGTATCGTATTTAGCGTATTTCTTATATGTATTATAATCAATTTATGAGTGTAAGTTGTAATTTCTTCTCTTTATAAATGAATCACCGTATTGTTCTCCTTAAACAATCATTCATCCTTAATTAAAAATAGTATGCAACATGCATATGTTTTGTTAAAAACTTTATATGATAAATGTCAAATTTGATATTTGAATTTTATTTTTATTATTAAATATTTTGTGATTATTTTTATATCTCCTCAATACCGTTTACTCTATTTACTGACTTGAAAGAACAAGTTTATTAAAGAAATATTTACTACTTCACCTAACACCTTTTAGTATTAATAAATTATTTTTTTATGTCTTATGAAGTAGAATAAATAGTGTTAGTAGAATAATAAATATAACCGATAAAGTTTGATTAAATATTAAATTAATCACTTCAAAATTTAGGTACTAAATTAAACTTTTAAAAAATTCAAATACCAAATTTACATTTTCCAATATTTATGAGGCATCTTACCTAGAAACGCTAATCATACAAAATAATACTCATATAAATATGTTGTAGGAAAACGCCTAAATGTAAAATTATGAACGGTGAGCATTAATATAAACAATGTAAGTCGTCTTTACGACATGTTACATTAGCTTTTGCTTAGACTTCATCGAGAGGAGTGACATGGCCTGCCATGTGGATAAGATATGATAGCATGTGGATGTTACAGCCATGGCTATTAACCGTGGATGATATCATGAACAGTACTTAAATTTTAACAAAATATATAATTAAATATTTAAATTTTAAAATTGATCAATTTAAAACTTAAAAGAATTATTGGTGTGCATAAAACTTTTTTAGATTTCTAATTGCATAATTTATTAAAATTTAAGTACCATCACGATATTAATCCTTTACTATTTATTGAAAAATATAGAATTCAAATATCATATAAATTGGTATAAAACTGATTAATCGTAAAATTTTAGAATTATATACCTATACTCATAATTTTATCTAATGTTTAGATTGTCTAAACCAAAACGATTCTACGTCTATTTTTAATTAAGAGAAATCTTTTAAAATCAAATACTTATATCGACTGTTTAGGTAAGCGTGGCTTTGATAGCTATATCAATAACTCTAATGTGTCTTCTAATGTTTGGAGGGATGAGGAGAAAAAGTTAAAAATAAAAAATTATTGGACAATTGCTCACCAATTTGCCAAAATATTAAAATAACAACATATTCCAGAATCAACCATATATCTTTAAAATACAATGGGCACCATAGAAGGGTGGATGTAAATCCATTGGTTCCATCACATTACAATCCAAACTAAATGCTCCATTTGGTTTAGCTCAACTGATTAACCAAACTTCAAGACCAATCACAGTTCAACTTTTCTCTTTTCATAAAAAATAATAAAGGGATAAATTTTACTTTTATATCTATATTTTATGTCTATCGATAAGTGGACAATTCATTAGTTTACGATAATTAGATTGATAAAATTATAGTAATAGGTAGATTAAATTAAATTAAAAACTTATTGAGCTTGAAAAATTAAACAAAAAAAAAAAAGAAACCTCAAAGCAATAAACCTAAGTAAAATTCCATTACAAGTTATATTCCTTATCAATATCTAAAAGTATTTTTATAAATTAGAATCGTAATTCAAAAGAAAAAAACTCAATTCAAGGTATGATAAATATTTACTTAAATTACCTTTTCATTTTACCATATTAATTATCCATGTTTAATGTCAAATAATTTTTTGAAAAATATCATTGTATACTCATTCCTTGATTCTCCAGAAATATCCTAATATAAACATTCTTTACTTATTTTGTTCCACTTCATTTCTTTAATTACAATTCATTTTCTTCCAAACGAGTCATGTGTATCAAATGTGCCATTAAGAATGTGATTAGCTTCCTAAGGCCAACAACTAGCTGACCATGATAAAATTTAATCGTGGGTCATACATAATCCCCTAGGTGATGGTTGTTTGTCTTAGGCTTCGGGTTACTAGCCACAACTCTTATGGTTTACTTTCTTTTTTCAAGCTTATTATTAGTTTTCACTTTTCATTTTTTAAATTTTAATTAAATATATTTAATGGTATTATTTTATTAAATTTATTATTATTGGACTAATAAGAAGCTAACACATGAAATAGCATAAAATATAATATATTATATATATATATATTCCAAGTATCAAGTATAAAAACACAAATTTACAAAGGGTGAAGATAAAACTTAGCTATACAAATTGGAATTTATCCATAACTCGGTTAATTGTGGGCTTTTCGGCTTTATATATAATTATAGAAGACAAATGGTTGTTGCATGTGATTTTTCAGATCCATAAGTCAAAACAAAGATCTAAACATAGTTACAAAGATATCGAGGTGAAACTATTTGTTTTTTTTTTTTTTTTCCTTATTCAATTTGATTCGTTTACTGATCGCTTTGATGTACAGTGAACTTTACCTCTTAATATATTTTGTCTTTTTTCAAAATATGTTTATGCTATGGAATTGATTCCATGGTCATTTAAAGTGACTAATGACACATAATTGTTTTGTTTTTTATATCTAAGCTATTGTGTCCACTTAAAGTGACTTGGTCGAATTATGCTCCATTTGATTTGATTGTATTCACAAAATGGACCTATACCTTTTGAATAGCAGCAAAGCTAATATTAGTTTATCATTTGATTGACACGCTTACTTAATCCTACTTATTATATTTATCACCTTTTTTAAAATTAAATTTGTTCAATTATTTTATCTTAATGGTCATTTATAGTTTATTAAGAAGATCAGATTCGTTTTGCTTTTAGTCTTAAAAAACGATGGAATAAATAATACACATCACATGTATATATACTTAGTTAGTAATTAATAGTTACTGTGTATAATATAATAAACACATTAGATTAATTTTCTTTTTTATTATTTCTTGTTTTGTCTGTGTGATGATGTTTACACATAATATAAACAATATTGATGAAAGCGAGGTCAAGAGACACCACATATAATAATACGACCCACATAGGCATAAGACGAGACATCCCATGATATGCTTTGTAGTGTAGCTGCTCCACTATATTACACCCTTACACAGTACACAATAGTTGAAATAGTTACACATTTTTCTTTTTCTTTTTTTTTCAACATGATATTCGGGTAAGCAGGACTCCGGATTTCTTACATGTTATCAGAGCCAGATTTTTTTTTTTTTTTTTATAACTACAATATAAACAACATCTTGTTTAAAATTCTAAAAAGTACTGGATTAATTGCTTCTTTTTGATCTAAGCAGCTTAAGCAGCATTCTTGCCTTTGTCTTGGTCCTATTACTACATTGACTCTGCAGAAGCAGTAACAATTGAGTCACAACTCTGGCACATACCGCCTCCTCGCGCGCGGCCAATGAATCATGACACAAGATCATAAGTGAATTCACAGCATTTTCGCTCCCTTCATGATCAGAAACTCTAAAACCATCTTAACAAGAGCATTAATACCATTCGGATGATCTAGAACCGCATCTTTCGCCTTCTGATGGAGTAATATCTTCTCTAGTATTGCAACTGCTACTGATGCCAAGGATTTTTCGCGTCTATCGGCACTTATGATGTATGTAATAAGCCATCTACAAGGCCTTCTAGGATTGAACTATCTTGAATTGTTGGTTCTGCCGAACTTGTTAAGGATGATAAGGCCTTGACACTGATATCTGAAACTTCAGAATTGAAGTGAAGAAGACGTATCATTTGATTCAAAATTCGCACGTTTTCACCGAGCATACAACACAATTCTTTTGTTTCTGAAGATGTTGAGATTGTCTGAACAAGTTCACACAAACAGACCTTGATGAAATCACTTCCATTCTCGAATTGACAAACGAATGCTTCCAACTTAGGCTTTTCCTTAAGCATGTTGAGAGGCTGAAATTCTCCTAGAGCCAACAATTTCAAAGCACAAACAAGGGATTTCTCCGCGAATTCGACATGATCGCTGGAGAATCTCAACTCCACTTTGTCAAATACCAATTCCAACAACAGAGGAAGGAATCCTAGCCTAAGGAAACAAGGTGATTTTGATGGAGATTCTTCCGTTATTAAAAGCCGGACTTTCTCCAGAGCTTGGAGCTTGACATTAAATTTGGTTTCATGAGATTCAAGGTCATTTTTCAATTTTACCAAGAAATGGTCAGAATCAATTGTTTCCAGGAAGTTTGGATCAATCTGCTGACACATTTCAAGCCACTGATTAATCAGATGCCGAAGCGTGTGGTTCGGGACAATGGATGAATCCTGGAGCTTCTGCATTGTGACTGGACATGTGAGATTCCCAGAAGCAAACCACTTCTCTATGTTGGGTCTATCATATGTCTGTCCAGTGCATAAAGTCACTGGATCTGTAAACAAATCAAGACTAATCGGACATCTGAACAAATGGGGTACTGCCATTTCAACTTCTTTCATACTGGATAACAAAATCAAAACAAAAACCAACTATAAAAGAGAAGAGCACTTGAATTTCAATTAAAATCTGTGGCTGGTGGTGCTAGGTGCAAGAAAGTCTACCAACTCAAAATATGCATACACAAAGTAAGGCTTTCCATGATGACTTTAGGCTAAAAAAGAGTGTCGATACATGAGGGAAGCTTGTGAAAGTTGAAAGAGAAGTTTAGGACAGGCATGAACTGGATAAACTTTTGAACTTTCCAATCTGACAAGGAACAAGATGAAGGAAGAAACAAAAGGATAGTCTTAGATGTAAGAATAAGAAGGGAACATTAACAAACATACAAACAAATGGACATGGAAATGGACCTTCCTTATCTTGGTGAGATAAGAAAACAAATAGGAGGAAATAATTGAAATTATAACTGGTCCCCACTCACAGTCTCTCTAGTAAATATCAATGTCAATATGTGTTTTAATCATATGGTCAAACTGACCATGCCAATAAAAAACATAGTGGGCATTGTCTTTGAATTTTGAATAGGTTCCCACATGAGTAGGGAAATGTGGAATGAGACAATGGACAATGTGTGGGGAGAGGCAAAATGGGTAATGGTCATCATGAGGAGAATGGAAAAAAAGGGCAATTTATAGGAGATACCTTCAAAACAGGAAATTAGTGGTTTGGTCACTGTGCTTGTCTTTACATCCTCCCGAGGCCAGGTCCCTGGTTTTATGGAATCAAATTCCATAAAAAAATAAAAATAAGGATTATTCTACGTCAATACAATATTCATGGACTTGAATTACTTTTATCATTGTTATCAAATCATCACCTTATTCTCATTTAGAGGAAGCAAAAAAGATTACCATGTTTGGTACGTGAATTTTATTTATATTTATATTAAACAACTTGAAATTTAATGGTATCCATTTATTATCTAGAAATTATCTGAGATCATCTATAATAAATAAAGTCTTGAATGAAAATTTTATTTTCCACTTCTATTTTATTTATTTTAACCAATTAGTCAAAGGACAAAAAAATAGTCTTCCGTGTTGTTTCATGTCTCTTTCTTTTTTTTTTTTTTTCCTTTTTTCTTTTTGTGCATTTTCAAGTGCAAAGTTAAAATTTCTTTCATAGTTTAGCAAATTGGTCTTTTGTAATCATTCATTTCTTTATATATATATATATATATGTGTGTGTGTATGTGTGTTTCCATTATAATGTAGGACTACAGTTATATATAAATATATATGTACTATTAAAATAAAATTATCCCCTTTAGTGTCTTTAGTGTAAATATTTTCTGGCATAAAATATTTTCGTATCCCTGAAATTATGAAAATTAAATAAGGTTTGAATATAATTAAATAGGGGTTGAATAAATATAGTTTTTTTTTCCTTTTTTAGCATATAGGCGTAAAATATTTTTAGTATCCTTGAAATCATGAAATTAAATAGGGTATGAATATAATTAAATAGGGGCTGAATAAACATAGTCTTTTCCGAGTAAAATATTTTTGGTATCCCTGAAATCATGAAATTAAATAAAGTTTAAATAGAATTAAATAGGGATGGAATAGACATAGTCTTTTTCTTTTTTTAATATACGGACGTAAAATATTTTTGGTATCCCTAAAATCATAAAATTAAATAGAGTTTGAATAGAATTAAATAAAGGTTAAATAAACATCGTTTTTTCCTTTTTTAGCCTAAGCATATATCTTTATATATCGATTTAAAACTCTAATACCATATTTATGCATGAAAACTACCCACTAAAGAGAAGTTACCTATGAAAAATACAATTGTAACTATATTTTGTAATTAATTTCTTAATTTCTAGGACTAATGAAGGTTGTCCTCTTCCAACCAGTCAAAATAATATATTTATTTAATTTATATATGTTGGATTGTTTTATTTGCATAGGATCGTGGATGTGTCGTTTGCTTATATATATATATATATATATGCACTATAATTCTTCTCTTCACCTAAATCTTTAATCTAATTCCTAAATCTTTTATGTTTTCTGTTTTCATATTGCCAATAAAAACAATTAAGTTACAATTTCTATTACCGTATAAGCCACAAAACCACCTACAATCACCAATATCAATGACTCCACAAGCTCACTCACACCAACTCTATCTCATGGAAACTTTAGTTGACGGATAGACACATGATGTTACAAAGAAAGGGGGTGCAAATTCTAGTTAACAATAAAAGTATTATGTGTTAGCTCACTATAAAATTATCAATATATATCCACTTACTATTATAATCATATTACATCTTATATATCTATACGAATTTCATTAATAATTTCACTATTACATTTTTAAAAAAAAATCATTGAAAAACTAATTAAGGGTATTTAGTATATTTGGTAACATATTATATATATTGTTTGAAAATTAATTATTAATTAAAAATGGAGTTAATGTATGATATAATTAGTGTTATTTAGAAATAATTTATGTGATAAAATAAGAACATTCGTAATATGAATAATATAATTATTACTTATGATGCACTATGAATAAAAAGTAGATGTTTAAAAGACTTTATTTAGTTAAATATAATTTTGTGACAAATGAAGTTAATTCTATTAGTTACCATGAAAGGAAAAAAAATTAAGAGAAAGGGAAAGAGAAGAGGAGAATGTAATAATACATGTTGGAAAAAGAAAAAGTATACATATACTTATCCATTAGACTATTTTTATTTTCATATCTTTATTTGCTCTTTACAATATACATATAACATATATATTTTCTATTTCTTAAAAAATTTAAAATATTAACTTTTTCCTAGTATGGGGGTCAGAGCCCCTATCGATCCACCCTCCCCATCCCCCTCGCACAAATCCGTCCATGTTCAACGGGAAGCATTATTTATCAATGAGGATCACTACAAGTTTATTGATGGCTATCATTCTATACTTTCAACAATAATCACGTCTAGGGGTGTAACTGGGTTAGGTTGTGGACTGACTATATGAACCCAAAACCCGACCTACTATCTTATAGGATCTACCAAACTCGACCCTATAACCCTATAGGGTTTTGATACTATATTCCAACCCATCCTATATGATTTGATTTAAAACTCATAACCTGACCCTATAATTCTATTTTTTTTCAATCTATTTTCAAATTTTAATAATAAATTTAAGAAAAGTCGATCTTTCTAGCACAAGTTTTCTATACATTTAAAAATGAAAAAGATGCATTTGGAATTGATAAAAAATGTTGTAGACCACATTCATTATACAATTTTTAAACACACAAATATATTTTTTGTCACCATATAATATCTTAAAAACATAGTTAAATTAAATCTCCTACTATGACTAAATATAACAGACATCAAATAATATTAATCTCCATAGCAAACATGACTTGAACGAAATTTAATAAAAAGTTCTGAAATTCGTAACTAGTTAGTAAATATAAAAGAAAAAACATTCTTAGAAGGTAGAAAAGATGGTAACTCCTTCATGTGCCATTTCCTCTTTAGAGATATAACCGGGTTAGGTTTCGGACGAATTATATGAACTCGAAACCCAAACTACACTATAGGGTGTACCAAACCTGACCCTATAATCCTATAGGGTTTTAGTGCTATATCCAAATCCACCCTACAGAGTTTGATTTAGAACCCGGAATCTGACTTGATAACCCTTTAACCCTTTTTTTAATATATTTTCAAATTTTAATAACAAATTTAAGAAAACGATGCTTCTAACACAAGTTTCATATACATTCAAAAATAAAAAAAGATGCATGTAGAATTGATAGAAAATGTTGTAGACTACATTCATTATACAACATTTAAACATATAAATATATTATTTTTGTCACCAGTTTATTATCTTAAAAAATGGTTAAATTAAATCTCCCACTGGGATTAAAACATAACTATATTAAATAAGATTAATCTCTACAACAAACATGACTTGAACAAAATTTAACAAAATGTTCTAAAATCCATAACTAGTTTAGTAGACATAAAAGGAAAAAAAAAACATCCTTAGGAGATAAAAAATATGGTAATTCATTCATGTCTTCTTTCCTCTCCTTATCTCTTTAATAATATTTTTGTTTTATTTATTTTTTTAAATTATAATACTAGATTTTCGGATATCTAACAGGTTTGTTATACGATCTAAATCCAACCCTGTAACCCCATAGGGTTTTTACTATATATCCAAACCCGACCTTAAAACCCTATAGGGTTTTTAACGGATTAGGTGGGTTAGAAACCATATCCTTACCACTTTACTAATATTTTTATTTATTTATTTATTTATTTATTTTTAAATTATAATATTGGGTTATCGGGTATCAATCGGGTTTTATTTATTATCAAAACCCGACCCTATAACCCTATAGGGTTTTTATATATCCAAATCCGACCCCAAAATCCTACAAGATTTAACCCTATAGGGTTTTTAACAGATCGGATGGATTAAAACCTTATAAAGCTTACTCGATTAAATCCCTAATCACTTCACCACACCTAATCTAGAATATTGCACTTAATTATGGTAAGATCAACTAATTTTTAGTGACCTTGTTGGTTCCTTTTTCTCATCTCTTCTACATCTCATTTGCAATCAACTATTTCCAAATAATCTTAGACTTTTCTTGCTAACACCTTTACCAAATCATGCAATGAACACATCAAGCAAATTAAAGAGCAAATAAAACAATCCCCCAATGGTACCAAAAAAATTTCCAAATACATGTAACTTATTAAAACATGTTCTTATAACCTTGCTGGTATGAACAAACCTATGGATCATGAAATTAAATTATTAAAAAAAAGGGGATAATGTCACATATAGTATATGAACTTTGAAAAATATATAATAAAGTACCTAAATTTTAAAAATGATCAATTTAAACCTAAACTTTGAAATTAATAATTTGGTACTTAAAATAATTTCAAATTGATCAATTTAGTACCTAAAACAATTTGATGGAGGTATTGTTAGGCTACTTGAAAAGTTTTTCAGGTACTAAATTTGTCAATTTCAAAGTTTAGGTACTACATTGATCAATTTCAAACCTCAAGTACTAAAATACATTTTGTAAAATTTAGATACTATTTATGATATTAACTCTTAAGAAAATTTTAGATAGCTTAATGATTTTAAAAGGCCATTATTGATGGCATTAATTGTGAAAATATACTAATTTTGGCAACCAAATCAATGTCCATCATTGATATTCTCTAATATCATCATTAAATACTTCTAATAGGCGCTTTATCGCTAAAACATCTCATTCAATATTCCTTCACCTCAACCCTTCTTAGGTTGTTGTTGGTAGTGTCGTACTTAAGGTCATATTGTATATAGTGTTCTATATGTCACTCAATGCATTTTAATTTGCAACCACCAATAGCCTCCATCTAAGGTTTACAATGGCAATCTTATAGTCTACCACTATGGCCACCACGAGCAAACATTGTATCTACCCTTCCAATCAATACCATAATTGTGATGCATCCTGCCATATTACAACAAACTTGTGCAATCAATACCATTTTGATTGGTAGTGGCACAAGTCTCTCATATTACTCACACAAGTTCAAAATCTCTATACACCACTCATATAGCTTTACTTTGAATAATTTTCTTTCTGCTCCTATAATGAAAAACAAAAAAAAAAAAAACTTATTTCTACATCTTAATTTTTGTCAACTAATGATACAACAATTAAATTCTTACCGTCTTCTTTTCTTGTGAAGGATCTCCTCGAGGCAATTCTTTTCAAGTCAAAATAAATATGATGTATATGAGTGGCAAATGTCTTTTGTCAAGTCTTCTCCATTAATAGCTTTCTCAAGCATTAAGACTACACTATCCTTATTCCATCATAGGCTTAGACATTCGTCTTTACTTATATTTAAGCATATTATTTTGGAATTTTAGTTAGCATTGCTAGATAACTCATAGTTAAATTTTATCTACAACTCGTATTACTTCCAACTCCTTTAGAAATTATATATATTAATGTGTGGACGTCTCCCATCCCTTATGCTCTTTCATTTATAAATCTAGTTTTATCAACTAAAACATATAAAATGAGTCTATGATATATTTATATGGTCTAAATCTCTTGCAGAAAATTCTTTTAACAAGAAAATTTCATATTTTACTCCAATAATGGAGGTAAATACAAAGCTCTTTTGTCTTTTCTTGGTACTAACAATATCTATCATCTTACCACTACCCATACACACTTGAACACAATGGCCATTCAGAATATCATCATTGTCATATTGTTAAAATAGGTTTCTCTCTTCTGTCTCATGTATCCATGCAACTTTCCCACTAACCTTAAGCATTATTCACTGCAACTATTTTATCCTTTCAATCATTTTCCTACTCCCACACTTATGTATCTTTCCCCTTATTTCGAACTCTTTTGCACTACTCTAAGCTTCACAATTTTGGATCCTTATGTTATTCCTGGCTTTAACCTTAATTCCCTCATAAACTTAAGTCTTGTTCCCCTCCTTTTGTCTTTCTTGGTTATTCTATCACCCAATGTGCTTACCTTTGTCTAAAACCTACCTCCTCTCTAGTTTATATGTTACGCCATGTTCTATTTATTGAGTTAGTTATTCTATTTAATCCTCTTTAATCACACTTACATGAGGGTATCTATCCATTTCTTTTCCACTAACCATAGACACATCATCTACATCGACTCATATACCCTCTATAGACCCAATTCCTAAAGACTCTTCTAATACTCCTCTCATATCCCATTCAAGTTCCTTCCCCATCTTTCTTTAGCCACCTTTATAGCTGACACAACCAATGCTCTTTCCACCTCCATTACTTCTCTTCCATGAATTATCACCTATAGGTCTAAAAATAACATTCACAAACCCATCACTGAATTAAATCATTTAGCTCATCCCACTACCTCCAATGACAATGAATTGATCTCCACCATGCAAGCCATCAAAGATTTTAGATGACATCTAGCCATGCCTAATGAGTGTGATGCTCTTGTTAGGAAAGGCACATGGAAATTTTATTACTAAATCCTACGCAAAATGTTATCAGTTGGAAGTGGATGTAGATTATCATGATACTTTCAGCCTAGTAGCCAAGCCTACCACTATTAACCTCATTGTCAATTTTGTTGTCAGTCAAGATAAGTCACTTTGCCAACTTGATGTTAATAATACCTTTCTTTAGGGTACTCTCTCATAAGATGCCTATATGACTCAACCATAGGCTTCATGGATCATGATCATCTTCTTTATATATGCACACTTTGTAAGGATATTTATAGTATTAAACAAGCAACTCGCACTTAGCAAATGAGTTGTGTCAGTTTCTTGTTATATGTAGCTTCATTAACTCTCATGCATACACCTCCTATTTGTTTTCAATAATATGATGGGATCATGCTTTATCTTTTGGTATGTGTTGATGATATTCTCATCATTAACAACAATCATAGGGGTAATGAAAGGATAATTTTAAAAATTTGGTGAATTTCACTATAAACATTTGTCTTTTAAAAAAAAAAATTTTGGTGTTAGTTCGTGTGTCTTCCTTAAGAAAAAGGATTAATGTCATGAATGGTATCTGAACTTTGACAAAATATGTAATTAAGTATCTAAACTTTGAAAATGATCAATTTAGTACCTAAATTTTGAAATCGATCAATTTAGTGTATGAAAGAATTTTGTGTGCATGCTGACAGTACACCTATTAAGTTCTTTTAGGTAGTAAATTGATCAATTTTTAAGTTTTTTTAGGTATTAGATTGATCAACTTTAAAGTCTGGGTACTAAATTGATCATTTTCAAATTCAAGTTCTGGTACCTAATTACATATTATGCCAAAGTTAAGGTACCATTAGTGACATTATCCCTAAGATTCAAAAAATAAATAAGTAAATCCGTCGTCCCTATAATTCATGTACGCTTCTAGAAGTAGTTAATCATTACCATCTATTAATTATCACCTTCTCTCACCACTAATTGCTAATGAAATATATTAATAACAACAATATTTGATACACTGCAATAAATTTTCAAGTTTATACCTTTAGTTATATTTATTGGTGAAAAAATTACGTGATAGTAAGGGTCACTTATAGCTATCAATATTGAGATCTCCCCACAATTTATTTTATTTTAATTTTCAACTTAGGGTAATCAAGGGCTAATATAGGATGTACCCAATATAATTTGTCAACAGGGCGTGAAGAAGACAACCTGGCGATTAATCAGCCTAGTCAGCCGAACATAGGTCATCCAAGAGGGTTCTTGGATCACCATGGTTTTATCCTAAGTCAATCCAGCTTAACTTTAAGGGATCTTATTTCCAAGGTTTTTGGCTTTAAGTTTCAAATTTTTCACATCACAAACAATTTATGATATTTTAAATTGATTGTTTTAGCTAACTCCACTTGATATATTTTGTTCTATTCCTTTTTATCTCTGTGACAATATCCAACTTTTGGGAGCTTGTACGGTCCCGTCAATAGGATTATCCAATCAACCATCTAACTGTTAAAATGAATATAGTAATTAGAATATTAATTATTTTAATAGTTTAATCACGATTAGATATGGTGTGAGTGGTTAGATAGTGATGGGATCAGTCCCGTCAAAATTAATGACAGGACCGTAGAATTTCTCCCAATTTTTTATTTATATTACTTACCAAATTAATTTGAGTTACCTTTCAAATCGTTGAATTAGTCAATATTTATGTTACATGTAAATGAATTCGCGATAGGAGAGGCTTAGGGTTTAATTACCTGATATTCCCCATTCACAAATATTGATGTTCTAACAAAATTTTCACTCTTTGCTGTCCGTAATAATTTGTTCAAGCAAAGATTTCAATACATTAAGAGTTTATATTAAAAACCATATGAATTTAAAACAAAACCATATGAAGTTTAAAACAAATAACTCCTAGTTTTATCAGTTCCTAGGTGTAGAAATAGCGAGACCGTGAGAAGGTTGCTAGCTTGACTTACCTTTTGAGATGTTCTTGTTTAGAGCAGGAGTTAGGGTTTCATAGGAAAAAAGAAATTGTGCTTTTTGAAATTCTTATAATATATATATATATATATATATAAAAGAACATTAGATTAAGAAGGTTTATAGAAAAAAAACAAAATGATCTCGGATCAAATTATCCAACTCTCTCTAATTTTAAAATAATTTTGAGGCATTTCAATTCAACATTAGATACCTTAAATTATCTTGATCTTTGTAATTCATCCAATCGATAATTCATAGAAAATAACAAAAAGTTACCAACCATATTAATTTTTTGAAATCCAACGTTACCTTCGGAAATTCTAAGTTTAATTGGACTACAATGTAAAAGTTTGAAGCTCAAATAACTGTCTACATCTTTAAACACCTACTACTTTCTCCAGCTCTTATTGAGTTCATTTGAAAAATATACACAAATCATGACAAAATAAAAAATATAAAATTACCGCATCAAACTAAAGGTAAAAGTAGAGTTGCAAGTGAGTCAAGATAACTTACAAGCTACTTGAATTTGACTCACTTTTAATCGAGTTGAGCTCGAGTTCGAGCTATTCAAGTGGTTACAAGTTGGAGTTTGAGCATTAAATACTCGGCTCAGTGAGCTCATGAGATTAATTGAGCTTAAATGAGTATTAAATCGAGACGGGCCAAGTCTGAGCTTATTGAGTATTAAATAATATTTATAGTTAAATAAATAATTAAAAGAATAATTAAGTTAAATTCGAATTTATCGAGTATTAAATTGAGTCAAGTTTAAGCTTAAAAATCAAAGCTCAATCCAGTTCGAGTTGGAGTTCAAGTTTGAGCTTCGAGTTTTATTTTTAAGTTAAGTTCAAGATTGGTACTGTATCAACTCGATTCAACTCATTTATAGCTTTAGGTAAAAGGACATTTTTCTTAATTCTAAAGAATTATTGGGTTACATTTACTCCTTTTATGGTAAGTGAAAGTACTCCCTCTTGGTGTAATTTTCGAAATTAAATTCCAGCCTAAGTTCCACCGGTGTTATGGTCTTCAAAGGCTGTCGGAAAGACGCAAGTGGGAGCGACGGTATACCAATTTTAATTCGATGAACTATGAGATTGGGAAAGTCAGCTCAATCGAAATTGAGGGTATAGTACATGTAATTCAGTTTCCTAGTTTTAATCTACCCGTTATTTTTTATTACATATTTGTTTGTTTCGCAAATTCCTCCACAATAATTTATGGTATGATTGATACCAAATTACAGATCCTTAATAAAAGATTGGCGCTTGTGTGAGAACTCAATTTCTTCCATTAGTGACTTTCATGAGGAAGCTTTTTAATTTAGTTGTTTGCTTAAGAACTTGGGATAGCGATGGTGTAAACATTGCAAGCAACTTTTATAAAATAAGAGAATAACGGGGAAAATTAATTTAATAATTATATAAATGGAAATACCTAATCTTCCTCAATTAAGAAATATTATATTGAGATAATCTTGTATATTAATTTAATATTCATATATCTTTTTAAAAATCCATAGCACGAGTGTTTGTTTCGCTAGTAATAGTTTATATGCATATAACATTAATTTATTTGATTTCCACAATCACAGGACACTGATTTCAAACAATCGGCAGTAGGTTGCAAAGTGTGCATGATACAACCAGCTTTTAGGAGGACCTTTCCAGTTTTATATTAAACTTTTATGATAATGTCAAATCACAACGAGTTGTTCTTGATGTTTATTCATGAAACTTTTATTGACTCTGACAATAGCAATTTTTAAGGTAGACCCATTTTTTTTTACATACCAACCCGTGATATAGGATAGTTCATTTCCGGGTTTCCGGGGCGGGAATGATAATATATGGGGTCTTTCAATTCAATGGGGACAGTAAATTAAGGAAGGCTTAATTATGCCCCGCCCGCTATTGCGGCTATAAATTAAAAAAAAAAATTATTTCCATCAATCAAACAAACAGTGGTATTGCATAGTTCAAAAGACAACACCTACACTAGCACCTAGGAAACAGCAGAGAAAATAGGCCAATGAAAAAAATTGTCATATTTTATGGTCTCCAAAGTTTTTACAACCTACTGTTTATAGTAATTAAAAGGAAAAAAAAAAACCAAAAGACTAAATATTATTGAACAAAAAAGAAATGAAATCACTATTCTCCTTTTATTCCACAAAATGTGCTTATTGCATTGTTTATTTGATCATAATAATTACTCAATAGGAAAAAAACCCACAAAATATTGAACTCTAACTATAGGAGAGATCTTATAAATTATAATTCAATGCCTCCTCCATAGGACCATAGATCTATCTATGGCAAACCATAAACCACACCAACAACCCATGAACCACTAACAACTTAAACAACGTGCACACCACCACAATGGACATGCACCAATACCACCATAGGTCTGCTTACCATGAGCAACAAACAATGTCAATGACATATAAACCAGTACCAACCCAAACAGCCTACGTACCACTAGATATTGGAATGATTCGGTTTTGAATTAGGAACAGAATCGGAACCGTTACTAACGATTCCTAAACTGAACCATTTTGTTTCGAAACCAAATTAGAATCGTTAGTACTAGAATCAGATTGGAACCGTCGATTCGATATTAAAAAAAAAAACATAAAACGATGCATCAACAACGTAAGCAACGTATGGGCATTTTTTGCCCGTGAAAACAAAAATAGTCAAAGGCTGCATATGCATCCTTAATTTGCATGGGAGCAAAAGCTACAATAGTCAAATTTCTTCATAGATAATGTGAGAGAGAGCAAGAGAAAGAAGGGAAAAAAAAAAGACAAAAATAACGAGATAACCAAATATTTGGACCTTTTTTCCTTTATTTTTCCAATTTTTCTCTCTCCAATGATATTGGAAATTAAAAAATTTAAAATTTGTAGGGAACTAGGAGTTCTCGAGGAATTGGACAGGAACTGAGATTCCTAGTTTTGATCCGGGCTGGTTCCGATCCGTTGCACATGTCTACATACTACCACCATGGTTTTGCACACCTCTATCATGGATGTACACCATTACTTAGACTTGCTCACCATGATTGACCTATGCACCACCAAAGCTATGCCATAGACATGACTCATGAGCTACACCATCGACTTGAACCATACACCATCATAGACAAGTCACATTCACACCAGGTCCTGCCTTCGTGTTAAGGTAACACTCGCATAAGGTTGGGCTAGTTGTGTTTCGTTTTGTACTAGTTGTGTATGTGGTGCTGGGTTTTCTAATAGTTTTCAATTTGAACAACATTGACTTCCTAGTAATCCACCGGCCATTTGAAAAAAAAAAAAAGGTGGCTAGGATTTGGTTTGGATACAAACTATAATTTCTTTAATTAAAAAAAAATAGAAGGTTAAAAACACCTACACTTGTGGAAAATAAACAAAGGAGGACTACTCTCTTTACAAAGAAGGCCATGCAAGAAAAAGAAATAAGGGAGTGCTACTCCCTTTACAAAAATGTCTCTAAAGGAGATAAAAAGAAAGTATCTAGCCATAGGGGAAGAAACAAATTAGCAAGATATCATACATAATTAGGAAACTCATGTTGATCTTGCCATAAAATCCTCATGAGCTCTTTATTCATCTTCTCTCCTTACAAGTGTAAAATGTTCACTTAGGTATCCCTTACTCTTTTGGCTAGCCAATCAACAACATTATTCTCCTCTCTCTACAAATGTGGTAGACTTGACCATTGATCTTCTAGTCCAACTAATATCATGCCATATGTTCCATCTCACTTTGTTAGATGTAAACCATTTTGAGACCACCATAGAGTCTGTCTCAATAAGTACCTACATTATATTAAAAGATCTGCAATATTCTAAACCCTTTGCAAGGGTTATAAGCTTAATGCGCTCTATAGATCTATGTGAGGATGGTAAACCAAATAACCAAAGTACATTTCCTTTACTCTCCTTGAGTATACCATCCCCCTACTACGGATAGACATGGTTAGATTAGCTAGTCCATAATCCCATTTTTTTAATCGAACTAAAATGATCGCTCTTTTAAAATCTCAAACCTAAGTCGGTCTATTATTAATGGTTAACCTCCTTAATATTTAACCGTTATTTCGGTTAATATTTTCAGTTTTCAATTTTTAACCATTTAACATAATGGTTAACCAAAAGATATGGTTAATCATATTTTCAATCGGTTCATAAAAAGTTAAAACTTTTTATTTCATAATTACATTCAAAAATTGCAAATTAGCAAATTAAATATCATAATTACATTAAAAAAATTGCAAATCAACAAGTTAAATAAATATAAAGCCAACAACAAATTAGGAATATAATTTTAATACAACATTACACAAATTAAAACTTATCTATTTATATTTTATAATAATTAATTATGTATTATATATATATTATACTTATAGATATCGAACTAGTAAATCATTAACCATCGATTTCTTATGAATATAAACCATAACTAAAACAAAAAACAAAATCATGATCTTAAACCGAAACCGATAGAATAGTTAACCATATCTTTTAGAATGACTTTTTGATTTTGGTTTAGTTTTTCAATTTTATCGGTTTTTTAACCCACCACATTTGTTTCCATTTAAACTACTATCAATGTTTTATTTCACATGACCCTCAGGGGGGTTTTTCCATGAGATAGATTGGACTTTCTTCTTTCAAGGTGATTTAATACTTTAAAAAGTTCGTCATCATTTAAAACTTGGCACATGGAAAGAGGAGAAGCTCTCCCCAGATTATTGAGATCTTCTACAACCTGCATAGCAAGAATCATTGAAGATCAGGCACTATTTCTATGCTTTGTGTTGTTTCTCTCAATCTATATATGCCATATTGTTAAAGTTGGCACAAAAACTCAAATGTGACATCCGATTTTACTAGCTTTTCTTTGCCAGAAATTTAACGTGGCATCTATGGAAATAATGCTTGCAAGATTGTATATACCAAAGTGTGAAGTTATCATCTTCCAAACTAGCAGCATATGCACAAATGAAAAATATATGCAAAGCTGTAATTTTATCTTTATTCCTTTTTCAATTTATATAATTATGTCTACATAAATAAGATAATATCTTTTTACTTGTCCATTGATTCCCATTGGATTGTAGTTCAATTGTGAATAGGTAAGTAGTTAATCCAGCTACATACGTGTTCAATGCCATATAGGATACCATCATAAATATTATTATAATGCAACACATTTAATAATTGTAAGGCACACAATATCTTTAACTAAAAAGAATCAAATGGATCCAAGATCCTAAGACTCCAAATATTAAAAACAAAATTGTCTCGTATTAGAATCACCACGACCAGCACTTATCAATGTCCTATCTTACTGGTGGCATTCATAGTAATATTTATACCATTACAATATCACCCATCAATAGATTTGATCAATCCAGATTTCTCAACTAATATTTGCTACAATTCCACCTTATTCATGATTCATCCATTTGGAATGGATACTAGCTTCATCTTATAAATACAAGCAAATCCATCCCCATCACATGTGTTGTCAAGTGACAGGTAATCAGTATGAACTTGCTTATTGAGAATGGTTATCGACCTTAGTATGGTCTCATAAGGAATTTCTCAACCATGATTTCTAATTTCAAAATAAAGTTACTACTATTCATTTTCATTTCTACTTTTTCATGGCCATTGCTTGGAGTTTTACAACCCCATTCTCATGAAAGATCAAACATGAACTTTTAAGCATTCTTTGTATCTACAATTTTAAATCCCAATTAGGTAAGCTATAAAACCTAATATGGAGATATTCCAATTTCCTGACTCACCAAACACCACATACAAACCTAAATATATATCCTAAATGTGGGAGGCATATCAATAACATATTTAACTTTTAATTTTACATTTATCCATAACTCATAAAAAATGTCGTAATTCTGTAACAGAACCAACAATAAATTGGACCAATAGTCCTATGATGACATAATATTGAATTGTAAGATTCCAAGACTTCGATCATAATGTTATTTATGTATGCAAGACTAGACGTCATCACGGTTTGGTTCGGATTAGGAATCGGACTCAAACCACCGGTTCCCGATTCCAAAAATGGTGGAACTGGAATCGGATACGTAGGAGCCGGTTTGGTTCTCGATTCTTAGAAATCGCCGGTTCTCACGGTTTCGGTTCCGTTCTAGAGGAACAAGGAACCGTGAAATAAAAAATAAAAAATCAATTAAATAATCTACTTAATTTAAGTAAGAAAAAAATCCAAAATAAATTTTTAACTTAAATAACATTTAGCCTATTAATAATTGTTCATAGCATTAGTTAAAAGAAATTATACAATTATGTAATTATTTATATACAATCACTTGTATTTTTTTAATTATTATATTAGCAAATGTAACATTATAAAATATTCAAAATAAGAATAAGTTCCAACAACACAAAAATAAGTCACACATTGTTAAGAAAGAAATTTTATTTTGATTAAAAATCTACATAAATTTAACAATATATGATTTCAAATATATTTATTACTTGTATTATTAATAATAATACATTAACTATTGTGAATAGAAAATAATTTTTTTATTATTCATGTGATAATATTTTTAAATATTTGTTTTTTAGTTACAATTTTTTATAATTTTTTTTATTTTTTCTTTATTTTTTATAATTTTTATGATGTAGAACAGCAAGAGCTACCGATTCTGCTAGTTCTCAATCAATTCTTGAACCAGCAGTTCCAAAACCGCCGAATTATGCGGTTTTTAGATGTGGAACCATAAGAACCCGCCAGAACCAACGGGTCCTTTGCCGGTTCAGACCTACCATCTTTGGGTCAACTCCCGATTCAGGAACTACAAATGATGGATCAGGTCGATTTTCTATTCGAAACTAACTCGTAATGATGTTATGCAAGACCTCAACAATAATGTTCAATTCGAAAATTCCAAGACATCAATTCCTCCAACTATTTTAATATCTAAATATTCACAATTCAAAAATCTCAAATCACAATAAAAGAAAAACACCTCTCATGAAATATTTATATTAAAATTTCATATCAACACAAGCAAACAACACAAAGAAGTAAAAATGCGTACTCGGATTCTGTTTAACAATTTTTTACTCTGATTTAATTCCTAATGTATTATAAAAAAAAATACTCATTACATTTTATTAAAAAAAACATAGATGGCCCTTCAGAACTATAATTTTAGGTCTCTTTCAAATTTCTACACAAAAGACCAACCTAAGAGACAAAACTGGATAATACTCCCACATGTTACCTAGTTAAACTAGTAGAGGCGGCTAATGCTCTACATGTTACCTAGTCAAACTAGTAGAGGTTGGGCGAGGTCCACTACTGATGGGAGTGAATCAGGAAGTAAGACATGCCAGCTGATAATAGAAAAGTTGTTTCATCCATGTTCAAAAGTTGGAGTACTTAATTACATGAGAAATATGTTCAAGGACAAAAATTAAGAAAAAAGAAAAAAAAAGTTAAAATGCTAAGAACTTGTATTTCTAGATTCCTAGATTAGGTTTTGAATAAAAAAAATTAATTAACTTATTTATATAATTTTACCTCTTTTTAAATTATCTTTCCCAATTTTAATTTTTTTTTCATCTTTTACATAATTTCTATTAAATGTGACTAGGATGGGTAAATGCATTTCTTCAATAATCAAAAGAGTGTGTGTATATATACGTGTCTATATATATAAATATAAATGACGTGTGCCTAGCCGAAACAAAGACCAGAGCTCCAAAGCATCAGAAATATAATTGGTTACAAAGAGGATAAACCTAGGGATGCAACCGGGGCGGGTTCGGGATGGATTTTTTGAAACCCGAGTCCTTAATGGGTGACCCAGAACCCGAGAAAAACCTTATCAGGTTTTTTTGTCAATCCCAAAACCCGACCCGCTAGGATTTAAGGAACCCATAACCCGACCCGACTCAACTCCAAGATTTTTAATTTTTTTTCTTTAAAAAAAAATCAAAAGAAAGAATTTCGTTTTAAGTTATTACTGATACAAACACTTATATTGAAAGGATGAATTTTAGACAATAATATCATATAAAATGATGCAAATACTTCATTTCAACTTACTTTCACATACATATAATATAAATGGGATCCTTACTTTAATAACTTAATATTTTTAATTTTTTAATATTTTAAATTTATACCGGGTCGGGTTTTCCCAACGGGTTACATAATAAACCCAAAACCCGACCCTATAACTTATTGGGTTTTTTTTTAATCCCAAAACCCTATAAGGTCAGACCCTACAGGGTTTTTAGCGGGTTGGGCGGTTGGGTACCCTATAACGACTTGCCCCGCTTGCATCCCTAGATAAACCCGTGTGATGAGGTTAAATGAAACTATTAGATCTAAGTGCTTACAACTAGTCTACAGTAGGTTGTCTAACATCCATAATGGCTGGTTCAAATGAACAATTGAATGGAGAAGGAAGATGTTTTTGGTATAACTTTTTCAAATAACAAATAAAATGAACAATGAATAATACATTATAATAGAATATTAAAACATTATGTTTCGAGTTATAAATAATCTTTGAAAGATTTAAGTAGATATGCATGATGGAAAAAAATAAAAATAAAAATAAAAAAATAAATGCTAACTTGATTATTCAATGACGAAAATGCATGGTTACCTTTAGATGTGAGCATAGAAATCCAGCCCACTTTCGCCCTCAGATTAAATGGATCAAGAAAATCTAGCTCGCTTTTTAACGAATCAAAATTTCTTAGCTCGAGGCTCAATCCACTTTGGTCCGTGGGCTAACGGGCCAAAGTAAATTTTTCCTTTGAATTTTAATTTTTTAAGTTAATTTGTGGGGAAATTGGAAGATTTAACTATAAAACAAGTTTTTTTGAATAATTTATTAGATATCATATTATGTTTAAAACAATAACTATATACTTAAAAAAGAATGCAATAATTCATGTGTTGTGTATATCAATCCATTCTTCTCAATAACATATCATAAATGATCACTCGTATATTATTATAGAAATTTTTTAACTTGATGTTTTAGGTGGTTCTTAAACTTTTCCTCTTTTGATTTTTATTTTTTTTTTCACAATTTGGCTTATGGACCGGCTCGGCCCACTACGGACCTAGCTCGCTTTGGCCTACAAGCTAAATGGATTAGACCTACTCTCTATTTGAAATATTTGATGATATGGATCTTATGTACACATTGATCTACTCTCTGAAGTAACTTAATCGGAAAGTGTTTTGAAAAATTTATTTTCCGCTGCAAAAATTTTCAATTTTTTTTCATAAACTAGTTCAATGATTTTAGAATCTAAAATTTGTTTAGCAATGATCACGATAAACTGTAGATTATGTTAGCCTTAGCGTATAACGCCTAAGCGTTATGCGTGGCGGACTGGACATGCCTTGGATCAATTCAGGGCGTGACAATTTTAATGGCACTAAGATAACGTTTTGTCATAATAATTGAATAAGATAAAGAGAACTAAGGCTAGACCATATAAAGAATACTAAACAATGCAATTTATCGTATTGTGTTTTATATATGCAGTGCTAACTACTATATAAGTATTCACCTATTGTCCATCATTTATTAGTATATAAGTATAATACAGGATATTATATTTTGATGCTTATAAACTTATATTATTACACACAAATATTACAATTAGTAGCAATAATGATAGTTTTATGATAATAGTGATAGAACTTGTTACTAGCATTATATCGATGGTAGTGATAGTAGTAATGGTAATAATAGTAGCAGCGATAGAGGCAGTAGTTACAACAATGGTGGTGGTGATAATTAGGGGTGGGCAAAAAAACCAATCGAACCGAACCAATCCAAACAAAAAATATGGTTTTTTTTAATGGTTTGGTTTAAAAATTTTCTAATCCGAACCAATCCATAAATTTATGGTTTGGTTTAGAAGGTAAACCAAACCAATCCGTAAAATTGAATCAAACCGTTTTAGAAAAATATAATAATATTTTACTATATATTCATGATTTCATTTAATATTTATTATTTGGTAAATTTTGATTAAAATCAACTTATTAATTTTAATTTTTTTTAAGACTCATAATATGTATCTTTTTGTTGATGATGAACTATTTTTTTTAATAGCTTTTAACTTCATAAAGTATGAAATTTATTTACTCAATTATAAATTCTTATTATGTATTAAATGTTTAATATATTTTGTCAGTTGATCATTTTATTTATTGATAAATTTTGCTAATAGATGGTTTTTTATTTTAGGTAAATTTATTGGTAGATAATTGACTTGATGGTTCTATTAAAAACTGTAAATTATGACTTATTAGGTATTGATCGGTGAATGTATTTTATTAGTAGATAATTGATTTTATAGATAACTATATAAAAAGTATGATGAATTCATAAAGTATTTTATCATGGTTTATAATATAAACTTGTAAAGATATAAAATTTAATAATCTACCTAAATGTAAAAAGAAACTAGAACAAAGAAAATTTTTAGTTAGAATTTTTATTTAATTCGTAATCCAAATCGAACCAAACCATTATTTAATGGTTTAAAAAATTTCTAATCCGAACCAAACCGTTACTTAAGGGTTTGGTTTGGGATAAAAAAAAAAAAAAAAAAAAACCAAAACGATCCTTTCCCACCCCTAGTGGTAACAGTGATGTGATGGTAGTAAGATTGGAATGGTAACAATGAGATAATAATAATTGTGTCAATTTGATATATTTGGTAAATGATTTTATTTTTATTTAATTCTAATATTTTTGTAATATTAAATATAGGACAAAAATATTTGGTTTTTCTTATTGCCAAATATACTTTTGGTAAACAAACATTATCTAATAATATTTGTCTAGTCTAATATCATAGAAAATTATGTGACCACATATTATCTATGAATATAGGATAATATGAATTCACTCTATTACATATTTATCCTTATAACCAAATTTTCATAATTAATTATGATTGCAACTATAGACTAACATTACAATATAAAACTAGATGATTCTATTTAATGTTAAAAAATCCAAACGATATTTTATGATTCTATTTTATTCAAAGGAATAAACAGAAACCAACCATGCATGTGCAACCCTAATGACTAGTCTCCTTTATCTCCACTCCATATCCTAGGATTCAGACCTAGGATCTTGGCTTTAAATGCTATTATAATACTTCAAACAGCTTTTGCCAGACCATAATTTATAGCTAAGGTGTAATGTAACTTAAGGCATTTTTGGATTGTCTTTATCATTTTGATATCATTTTTAAATTGATTTGATATCGAATTAATATAATATAATATCGATAAAAAATTAATAATTTTACTTATAAACTGATGAACTCAAACTAATATTAAATCAATACCGATCTAATATAGATAAAAAACTGATAATTCAAAAATGACCTAAATCTATTCAATCATCCAGCAAGGTAGGCTACATTGTTTATACGGTTTCACCTATTCAACCGCCCTCGCAATTTAGAGGCCGGCATGCGCCGACAAAATTGAGTTCAAACCGAGAATAGAATATGTTTGCAAGAATAAAACTTTACCTGTAAAATCGGCTGAAAACATATCTACAATTTTTAGCAACAAAAAAAAAAATATTATAGAAACACTAATTAGAAAAAAAAATTAAAAATTATCATCATTATATTACATATAGAAGATGTGATACAAGAATTTGTATATGTATTATATTTTTATTATGCGATATAGTAATGTACACTAGCAAAATTTTAAAAGCAACTATATCGCAAGATTAACGTACGATATAAGTTTAAATGTGTATCATATATTGAACATATGATAAAAAAATCCTTATATTGTATATTTAATATAGCAAAGATAATTATGTAATTAGTTTTATCAAGTTGTATTAATTTAGTTTTTTTATGATTATTATATATAATATCATTTCTATAAGATCACTAATTAGAACAAAGAATCGGAACCCAGGAATATATAGGTAAGCTGGTATGCCGAATGCGAAGAAACTTCTTGAAGATCGCAAAAAATATTTCCAACATATGCTTAAGCTTTCTGGATAAAGGCCAGAATTTCCTTAAATTCTGCTGACTTTTGTGCTGGTTTTGTTGTTAAACTTTTCAATTCATATTTGCTTTTCCAGTCAAATCTCTGTTTGCAACATCTGATACCTATTCCATAAGAATCAGAAAGCATGCTGAAAAAAGAAAAGAAAAGAAAAAGGATCCAGATCGTGGGTACATAAATAATTACAGATAGGTGTATAGCATTAATTTTTTTTTAAAATCTTATAGTGATTCTTAACTGAATTAAGAATAGAATCTATTAAGTGCTTTATGCACTTTTGACTGGACGGAGTTTTTTTGTCTCTAACAAATAAGTCCCCGAACTTTTCAACTGGGGACACAGCCCATGTCCCCTATGCCAAAATTTCCAAAGTTAAAATATAATTTCTAGTAGGAAAAAAAATTGAATTTCATTATATATAATTATGAGCTGTTAAATAATTGATACAATTGTATTGTTAAAATTAATAATGGGAATCATAGAATATTTTTATTTTATTTCTAATGCCAAACTAAATAATTTAAAAAGAAAAGAAAAAGAGTGAATACATCAATCGTCCATGAATTTTGAAAGGGATAAAGCCTTCTTTGGAACCTAAACTTTGACGAACTAGACAATTATGTACCTAAATTTTAGAAAGACTAATTTTATACCTATTCAAACCTTTTGTAACCCTTTTCATTACCTACCCTAATCATTGTTTGTCACATGTTTATTACTTCAAGAGATAATAAAAGAGTAATGTAGTAAAAAAGGATATGAAAAATTTAGCTAGATATAAAATTGATCTTTTTAAAAGTTCATATACATAATTATCCACTTGGTCAAAATTTAGATACCAGAAAAGACTTTTTCCTATTTTGAAATTGCACAATAACATTAATTTTTCCAATTATACACCTATCCTTGTGATATCCTTGTGATGTAATACATGTATTTGCTGGATTGTGATATAATATTGAACTCCCCCATATTTTTAAAAAATGAATAGATATTCCAAGATATGTTTTATTGTTTTAAGTACATGGACACCCTAGTAATAAGCCTAAAAGGTAATTTGTACGGAACATGATCGTCCACTCAATCATTCAACTATCAAAATAAATATAATAATTGATATATTAAGTATTTTTGTAGTATATCACAGTTGGTATATATCCAACATGTTAAATAACTAATGATACCGATTCCATTGAAAAACATGACGGAACCATAAGATTTTCCTTCCTATAGAGAATTACTACATGTCAAATTACTATAGGGAAAATTATACCAAATTGTTTCAATGTTTGGAGGTAAGTTCATATTGGGTCTCAACGCTTCAAGTGGTTAAAAAAACATTTCAATGTTTGGGGTAAGTTCATTTTGAGTCTCAACGTTTAGAGAAATGATTCAATTCAAGTCTCCATAGACACATGTCACATAGGAAAGGGTCTTACGTGTTTTAATTAAATATTTCTCCTGTTAACACGTGTCCATGGAGACTTGAATTGAATCACTTCTCTAAACATTGAAACCTAAAATGAATTTATTCCTCAATCATTTAGACCTCTTTTTAACCACTTGAAACGTTGAGATCCAAAATGAACTTGTCCTCAAGTATTGAGACCTTCTTATATAATTTTCCCAATTAGTATAGCTATAAAATTGAAAAAGAGAAAGAAAACAATAAAAGGAAGATAGTGCAAGCTTAAATCAACTATCGTAATTTATAGAAGAGAAAAACTGATGGTGTTTTATTAGAAGTAAGATAAATAATTTTAGGCTAAATGCTGCAAATAATATCTAAACTTTGCCTCTAAACTTTGAATTGATCAATTTACTATCTAAAAGAATATTTTATATATATTAATAGTACCTCCGTCAAATTGGTTGACATTATTATCTAACATGATATTTTTTAACTAATATGTAGAGGTACTATTGGTGTGCATGAAAAGATCATTTTTAGTACTAAATTAATCAATTTCAAAGTTTAAATACTAAATTGACTAATTGTAAAATTTAGTATCTAGTTATATATTTTATTAAAATTCAGGAACTATTCACAACATTTACCCAATAATTTCATAGTTTATATAAAGAAAATTGTTTCCCTCAACATTTTTTATTTTACTAGTGTTGAAAAATATGACCCAAAATTCACCTAAGCTGTCGGCTTTGATGGGAAGTTACAAGTCTCTTAGCCTTTCAAAGTAACGCCCTCTTTATTGCATTTAATGTCCAACAGACATTTCTTTAATAAATAGAAGGTTACTTTTTCATTAAAAAGACGTTCCTTAAAATAATGTTCTATAAGTTACATATTCTTTGCATTCCAAATAAGAGCTGCCAGCCTTTCCACAGCCTATTTCACACACACACACATATATATGTTGTTTCAGTTAGGGTTTTATATATACAAAAATTATATTGAGAGCTTTAGAGAGTCTTGATCAGATTTGAGTTGTATTCTCTCAATCTTGTACTCCAACTTCGATTATAGTGGATTTCTCCTCATTTGCCCGTGGTTGTTCCCGATTTGGATTTTCCAAGTAAAAATCTTGTGTGTTCTTTATTTTATTGCTTCATTTTTCGTTTACTGTCATTGTTTTGTCATATTTGATCATAACAAGTGGTATCGGAGCCAGAGGTTTGATTTTTTTTATCTACAATGGCAATCGTCAAGTATCATATTCCTTTATTGGATCGTAGCACAAGATTTTCTTTATGGTAAGTCAAGATGTGAGCGGTTCTCGCACAAATGGATTTGGATGATGCTTTGCTAGGGTTTGATAGGATGCCTGCATCACGGTCACCGAAAGAAAAACAACGTAAGGATCGAAAAGCCCTTTCTCAAATTCATCTTCATCTGTCAAATTAGATTTTGCAAGATGTGTTGAAGGAGAAGACTGATGCAGCATTATGGTTGAAATTGGAGCGGTTATGTATGACAAAGAGTCTAACCAACAAATTGCATCTAAAGCAGCGGCTATACTCACACCATTTGACGGAAAGGTGGGTCTTTAGAAGATCATCTGACCACTTTTAAGGAGATTGTATCAATCTGGAATCTATGGAAGTTAAGTATGATGAGAAAGATTTAGCTTAATTTTGTTAATTCATTATCTCTTTCACATTCAAATTTAAGAGATACAATCTTGTATAGTCATGATACTCTTACCATAGAAGAAGTTTTTGATGTATTTGCTTCTTTTGAGAAGATGAAACATCTTGTTATTGGATCCGAGCCTAAAGCTGAGGGTCTTGTTACTCATGGTAGGAGTCAGGGTCGCAATTCTAGTAATAATTCAGGAGGAAGATCGAAGTCTTCTAATAGGGATAAAGTCTACATGTACTGTAAGAAAAAGGGACACATAAAGTCTGAGTGTTACAAATTACAAAACAAGAATAAGAGAGATACTGATAATCAAAAAGGGAAACAACTAGAATTGTCCGATGAAGCTAATGTTGTTGAAGACCACAGTAATGGAGATCTTCTTGTCACTTCTAATGATCCACGGACTAGCCAGAAGTGGATCTTAGATTATGATTGTACTTTTCATATGTGTCCCATTGTTCTATTAGGAAATAATGCTTTTTGCAAGGTTACAGACATTAGTACATAAAGGTTAAAATGTTTGATGGTGTAGTCAGGATATTAGGAGATGTGAAACGTGTTCCTAACTTGAAGAGAAATTTGATTTCTCTTAGTACTCTTGATTCTAAAGGGTATAAATATACAGGTGAACGTAGAGTTTTGAAGGTCAGTAGAATCTTTGGTGGTAATGAAAGGATAGAAACCCGCTAACTTGTATGTTTTGCAGGGTTCAATTGTTACAGGTGATGCTGCCATCACTTCTTCATCTTTATCAATGAAGATTCTACTAAAATTTGGCATATGCGTTTAGGCATATCAGTGAAGCCGGGATGGCTGAGTTGAGTTGAAGAGGCCTTCTTGATGGGCAAAGCATCAGTAAGATGAAATTCTGTGAACACTGCATGTTTGGAAAGCCAAAAAGAGTCAGATTCACCATAGGTACTCATAATACAAAGAGTATTTTAGAGTACATTCATTATGATCTTTGGGACCGTCTGGAGTGTATCTAGTGGAGGTGCTGTTTATATGATGACAATTACAGATGACTTCTCCAGAAAAGTTTAGGTATTTTTCGTGAAGCAAAAAAATGATGCGCAACCCACATTTAAGGAGTGAAAGACAATGATTGAAAAACAAATTGGAAAATAGGTAAAGTGTCTTCACATTGATAATGGTCTTGAGTTTTGTTCTAATGATTTTAATATCTGTATAAGTCAGAGGGAATTTTGAGACATTTAACAGTTCCTGGAACACCTAAACAAAGTGGGGTAGCAGAACGGATGAACATAAAACTATTAAGGAGAAAGTCAAGTGTATACTTTGAAATGCTAAATTACCAAAGTCATTCTGGGCATAAGCTGCCTCTATAGCATGTTATTTGATAAACAGGTCTCTCATCAACGCCATTGAGAAGAAGACTCCACTAAATATGGTCTGGTACTCTGCTAGTTATTCAGAGTTGAGAATTTTTTGTTTCTTGCATATGCTCATGTAGACAATGGAAAGCTTGAGCTAGGTCTTTGAATGCATATTCCTTGGTTTTAAACTTGGTGCCAAGGATATAAGTTGGTGCCCTGATTTAAGAAGGTTGTTATTAGCAAAGATGTGATTTTCGATGAGAAAGTGATGTTATCTGACTTGTCTTCAAATACTTCATCTGATGAAGTTAGCAAAAATCATCTACGCAAGTGGAGTTTCAAAATGATTCAAGATCTACTTCAAAGACTACTTCTCATACTAGATTTCAGTCACAAGGTAGTTTTGTCTCTACACCACCACAGGAAAATATTCCATTGCTAGAGACAAACCTAGAAGAGAAGTTAGGCTCCTCAAAGATATGCAGAGGCAATCTTGTTGCATATGCTCTTAATGTTGCAGAAGATATGATTCAAATTTGGAACTGTTACTTATTATTGTGAATTGTGATGTTCTGGTAAGTGGATGATTACATACAGGAGGAAATGGAATCCTTCAAAAGAATGGAACTTGGGATTTAGTGAAGCTTCCTAAAGGAATAAGACTATTCGATGTAAATGGGTTTATAAGAAGAAAGAAGAACACCTGGTGTTAAGAACCTAGGTACGGGGAAGACTTGTTGCAAAGGGCCACAATCAGATACCAGTATTATTTTATTAATGTGTTTTCTTCTATTGTAAAACACAGTTTAATTAGAGCATTGCTAAGTATTGTAGCTTTATATAATCTTAAGCTGGAATAGTTATATGTGAAGACTGCGTTCCTACATGGAGAGCTTGATGAAATAATTTACATGCAACAGCTTGAAAGCTTTGTGGTCTCAGGAAAAGAGAATTATGTGTGCATGTTGAAAAAAAATCTTTATATGACTTGAAGCAATTGCCAAGAAAATGGTACAAAAGGTTTGATTATTCATGACTTCTCATAATTTTAGGAGAAGTAATTTTGACAGTTGTGTATATTTCAATAAATTTGAAGATGGATCTTTTGTTTATCTACTATTGTACGTTGATGATATGCTAATAGTAACAAAGGATAGAGGAGAGATTGAGAAAGTTAAACTTCAGTTGAGCAAGGAGTTTAAAATTAAAGACTTAGGAGAAGCAAAGAAGATACTTGAGATGGAGATTATAAGAAATACAAAAGAAGGTACGTTGCATCTGAGTCAGAAGGGGTACTTTGAGAAGATACTTTCCAAGTTTAATATGATGAGTGCTAAGCCTGTCAGTACACCTTTAGCAGCTCATTTCAAACTTTCATCTGCTTTATCTCCAAAGTTAGATGAAGAAATTGATTATATGTCAAAAGTTTCGTATTCTAGTGCTGTAGGATCTCTCATGTATGCCATGGTCTGTACACGCCCAGATTTGTCTCATGCTGTGAGTATTGTTAGCAGGTATATGGCAAATCCTGGTAAGGAACACTAGAAGATAGTTCAGTGGATTTTCAGGTACTTGAAGGGTACTACTAATGTTTGTGTACAATTTGGTAGAGCTAGAGATTGACTTATTGGTTTTGTTGATTCTGATTTCGCTGGAGATTTAGACAAGAGAAGATCTCTCACTAGGTATATTTTAACCCTTGGTGGCTATGCTATCAGTTGGAAAGCCATATTGCAAGCTACAATAGCACTATCCACTACTAAAGCTGAATATATGGCCATTACAGAAGCTTTTAAGGAAGCTATTTGGTTGCAGGGATTGTTTGGAGAACTTAGTGATGATTTGAAGACTATATCAGTCAATTATGACAATCAAAGTGAATCTATCTCACTAAAGATCAAATGTTTCATGAGAGGACAAAGCACATTGATGTTAGGTATCACTTTGTTTGTGATATTATCGCTCGTGGTGATATTTCTAGTGCAAAATTTGTAAAAGATAATCCTGCAATATGTTGACAAGGCCCTTCCTGTAGCCAAGTTTGAGTATTGCTTGGACTTGGTTAATGTTCGTTGCTGATTGATACCCTTTAAGGGTTTTGTGGAAGAGGTGAGAATGTTTGATTTTGAAGTTGAAGATTGGAGTTTTTATTGTTTGATTCTAAATTTTGTAATAAAATGGAGATTGTTGAAAAATATGACCCAAAATTCACCTAAGTTGTCGGCTTCGATGGGAAGTTACAAGTCTCTTAGCCTTCCAAAGTAACGCCCCTTTAATGTCCTTTAATGTCCAATAGACGTTTCTTTAATAAATAAGATGTTACTTTTTCATTAAAAGGGCGTTTCTTAAAATAATGTCCTATTAGTTATATATTCTTTACATTCTAAATAAGAGCTGCCAGCCTTTCTACAGCCTATTACACACACATATATTTGTTGTTTCAGTTGGGATTTTATATATACAAAAATTATATTGAGAGCTTTAAAAATTTTTGATTAGATTTGAGTTGTACTCCCTCAGTCTTGTACACCAACTTCAATTATAGTGGATTTCTCCTCCTCTTTCCGTGGTTTTTCCCGATTTAGATTTTCCATGTAAAAATCTTGTGTGTTTTTTATTTTATTGATTCATTTTTCGTTTATTGCCATTGTTTTGTCATATCCGATCATAACAATTAGTTATAAAAATCCTACATTTTGTATACCATTCTAATAATATTTTGAGGATGATTAGAATATTGTATCAAATATCAAGCAAATCGTCTTTTTTTTTTTTTTTGCGCCCATCTACTTTGAGAAAAAGCTCATTCAGTGATGTATGCTACTTCTATATAGAATGGTAGTTAAATATTAATAAAATTTTGATATACAAAATACTAATTATTGTTATTATATATTAAATAAATTACTAATATTTAGAAAAAATACCATTAAGTACTTGAACCTTTTCGATTTGATATTCAATCAAATTTTTTGTGATTATTTTTATTATCTCGATTTGATATTCAATCAAATTTTATGTGATTATTTTTATTATCTTACTAACATTATAACAGACTATCAGTACTAGACAATATTAAAAAAAGTAGTAAAATTTCAATGATATATTACATTTTTCAAGTTAATAAATAGACTAAGATAGTAAAAATAACCATAAAAATTAATTGGATTAAATTTACAGCTTTAAAATTTAGATACCAATTTTTTTTTTAATGTAAAATTCATATAGCAACTTTGACGATTATCATAATATTTATCCATCACTGATACATGCCTTCTTACTTTGTCATCTAGATTTGCACAACTCATTTTACACCACTAATTCATTTCCAATAACAGAAGACTGATGCACATACGTACAATGTTTATCTTTGATTAAAAGAAAGTGATCACAACGAGGACATTTGACCTTTGAACGGTATATTGTCTCTCATGGACAATTCAAATTGAAGGAGTATCATTGTCACTAATTCATTATCTTAATTTGTGTAGGTCACCATAACCTTCCAAAAATCTAAAAGTGGGTCACCTAGACTTACGTAATCTAAGATACTTGGATAGTTTGGATACATAAAAATTTAAAATTGTTCATGGACTTACAAGCATATGTTTATCTTATGCTCCACCGGCATATGTATGTATTGATTCTTTATGAAAAGATGACGATTATGATAATGATCGTAATAGTTTTTTTTTTTTTTTTGTTCCTTTAAATTTTTCGACAATGATGATCAACTCAATCCTACCAAAAAATTATGAAATAAACGGCCTGAAAAAAAATTTCATTTTATAATTAAAATGGAAAGGAAAGATTTGAATTTGATAACTCTTACTTGTAAGACTAATGAAAATACCACTAGAATGTTTGTTTGTTTTATTTTTTTTATTGTTTTAACATCTTATTTTTATCTTTTTAAACAAATGTTTGGTAAAAAATAAATATAGATGAAAAATAAATATTTTTATTATAATAGATTAAATACAAATATAATATAAATAAAATAAAAATACAAACAAATATAAATAAAATACGAGAATGCAAAATGGCGGCAGATTTAATCATCTTTTGTGTTTTCCTTTTGTCTTATGCGCGGGATGTCTTGCCACTAAATTTGATTCACGTGGCCGATTCCTATTTGAGGTGAAAAAATTTCCCCCATCTATGTGAAAAAATAGGTTTACCTTTTTTTTTTGGCACTTCCTGAGATAATTGAGGTCAAATTTTCAAGTGGGTGTTTGAGAATATTCTCTCAAATATTTGTGTAAGCGAACAGGATTATTTTTGTTTCGAAAATGCTGGTTTCGATAAGGAGCCAGAGGATTTTTTTTTTTTTTTTTTTTTTTTTGTGAAATTGGGGATGGAGGCTTTGAATACGTTGCTATTTTAAAATTTAATTATTCTTTTTTCAAAGTTTCCGATTTGTATATTTAATATCTTATAGAAAATCAATTAACAATTTTGCACAATAAATAACTAACAGTCAAAATAAAAGAGGAAGGGATAAAAAAATACATAAAAGATTTATAGTGGTTGCTTCCTCTATATTAATTGTTTTCTTTTCAATTCCATTCCATGCTAAAATTTGGTTGTTCCATTAATACAATAAAGACCCAAAGCACAAAATAATAAGATCTGCTCAACTAATATTTAGGATGAGGGCAGATAACCCTATCATATAGAGCACCTACTAATTTCTTGCTCGACCGGATAGGTATTAAGGATTACAAGATAGATTATAAGATATAGGTTCTAAGATCATATATCTACCCTATTAACTATTATATAATAATATTTATATATATAAATCATATATTTAATTTTTTTATTTTGCAACACTTATATTTAAATTTATTATTTGTAGATTACATTTTAAAAAGTTTTATCATGGAAGGATTTGTACTATTTAATTTAGAATAACTTGTTATTTTTATTTTAAAAGAACAACAGTTGTATGTATATACTTGAATTTCCGAATTATATCAAAATATTGTTTATATCATAGCACTAATCAATATAGAAGTACTTCCAAAGTTTTTAATTTTAGAATTTTATGCAAGTTTTATAATTTTACTTAATATATAAACTTTGGTTAAAAAAAACTTAATATATAAACAAGTTACACAAGTATTTGTTGCAAGTTTCAACTTTCGCATATAAACATATTCTATATATTGCAAAATTTGTGATATTAATAAATTACTTATTAAATTTCTTTCCAGATATTGTTTATATTAAATATATGAAAAATAATAGTATTACAAATTATATGAATCATATCAAAGATTATAAACTTGAAGTTAAAAAAAAAGATAAAAAATAGATTATATATATATATATAGAGGTTCCATAGGATAGTTGTATTCTATAGGTTTTATAGGATATAAAATACAAAGTGGATACAAGATACCGTAAGATAAGTTCCAAGTGTGAAATTCAATATCCTACATCGTATAAATTAAGGTATGGATAATACTTCATACCTTATTCGTCCTATATCAAAACTAACAATAATCTGCAGTAACTTAACTCTTATGTAAAACACAATGGAAAACCCTCTAAATTTTGCTCTGGTCGAACTGCTACCTATTCTTGGATACGTTTCTAAGTAAAACTAGAACATAAGATATCGCCCAAACGTTAAAAATGAATGATCTGAACAATGTAAAACTCCTTGTTGTATTGATTGTTGTTCAATATCTTTTGTAATACTTCGTGCTGTATTGATTGTTGTTCAATATCTTCGATGGAATTTAAATACTTAGAATATAAAGATGTCTTGAATCTTCTTCTCCGTCAACGGTCAGAAATAATAATTTTGAATTTGAAATGTGAGAATATCTTGCTATCTTTAGATTTGAATAGAAGTATGGTAATAATTAGTTCATGAGAAGGATATAATACCCTAATGTCATGAAATTATGACTCATCCAGTTTCCTCTTTTAACTTCAACTCTATTTTGGTAACACTCAACTGAAGCTTTGGATTTTCTTCCAAATTTTTGAAGATATCCTTGATTCTAGAGTTTCGAAAACAATTTTTTCTTGAGCTTTGTGTCCTCCATCAAATCAAACTATTTAAAGATATTTTCTCGAAAACTTTAACTCGACAAATATACTCTTCTTGATTAATGGAATGAAATTTAACGTACTACTCAAATACATTCAAATAAAGGTGCTAGGCCTTAACTCACACGTCTTAATTACATGAGTTAGAATGAACAATTTAATAATAAAACAATACAAATATATTGTTACATTTAATTATGTTTCCAAAAGGTAAATAATATTCGAATATATCAACGTTTGTGAGTAAATTTATTTAATATATTAAAGTCTGAATTAATTAAAAAGAGGTATCAATATTTTATAAAGTGAGTCATTTATGATATGATTAATAGACCACTAGTAGTGCCATTAACAATGTTCTATCAAGTGCCGTCAACAAGATAATAATTTTTATTTTTTAAATAACTAGTTGACCAGACCTAGTGAGCCAAGGAAAAACCAAAAAAAAAAAAAAAAAACTAAAACACAAATTATAGGACATTGCCCCATATCATCCCTAACCTTTCCCTTTCACCAACTTACATGTACATGGAACAACTAGATTATTATCAAGTAACTAACAAAATAATCAATAATCAAACAGCTTTATCAAGTAAGAATTAGAAATTTGAGTTATCATGCTGGGGCTTACGTTCTTAGTGATAATCATTCTTCTCATGCGAGTCATCTCGCAAAAACCAAATTACAAAAAGAACTTAACAAGTAGTTTTAGGTGAGGGATTAACTAAAAAAAAAAATAACGGTATTAACATCACTTATATAATCATATGGCGTATAAGGATCACTTCAGCTGGCACTTTAAGGTGGAACAGTAAAGGGTAGTGATGGTGGTGTTGAGAAGGAATGGTTGAAGAAGAACAACGCAATATCTAATGATAGCAAAAGCAGCAATTCGAGTATGAACTTGTATATGTCAAAATTGGGTGAGTCATTTCCAACACTATCATTATCAACCTCTATTTGTCCAACTAATTCTCTTAACACTCTGGAAACACCACCAACCAAGCATGTATATCCGCTCCCCAATTCTTTACCACTAGTCATCCAGTACACTCAAACACTCTCACACGAAGAAACCCTAAAAACTTAAAATGAAGAAACCCTAACCCCTCTCTAGTTCCATCTTTTTCTTTCTAAAAATTTCTTTCATTCTCTCTCCAAAGCCTTGTCAACATTCTCTCTTACATCAAGCTTCCTTTCGTTCCTTCTCTTTCTTATGGTTTGTCTTTGTGTTGAATCGTAGAGGAGTTTAAATTTCGATGACTAACTTTTGGAATAATCTAAATTTTTAATTTTATTTCTTTTTTTTATTTTTTATCCGATATAGTGTGATTTTGAATTTGGTGAGGGAAAAAAAAAGATTCAACCTTTTTTATTTTATGATAAGGTAAAATGTGGTTTTGAGGAACTTTGATTTTTTAGGTTTTGCATATTTCAAAAGTTTTTGCATTTTGAAAAAGTCTTAATTTGTGAATCCATTATAGAAGTTCTTCACCTTTTCTTTTTCTTATTGGTTCGAATCTTAAAATAATTAAAAAGCTAAGGAAAATGTGCTCGCTGACTTGTGTTACCTAACAATACATCGTTAACGATGTCAGACAATAACCGTTAGAAATACCTCAACTGAATCATTTGACCAAATGTTGATATCTCTTTTTAATCACTCCAAACGTTAATACTTCAAATGAACTTACTCCAACCGTTAATATTTCAAATGAACTTACTCTCAAACATTGATTCCTTTCAATGTAATTTACTTTGTATTCAAATAACCTCCAAACTTTCTAACTTGACCTTTTGATTGTAAATTCATTTCAATATAAAGCAAGAAGTATTCTTCTAAATTTGTTGTTATCGAAACAATTTAAAAGAAAATCTAAAAATGGTAGGATTTTATGAAATATAAAAAAATACAAAAATTAAAATAAAATATTTGCTAAAAGTATCATCAAAATAGATATAGTGGATAGTTAATAATTTCCAGTAATTTTAATAAATTTTAAGAATATAAATCTATAGAATTGGTAAAGATAGAGTATAATCATAAATTTATAGAATTGTATATTTAAACATTTATTTTATCCAGAGTTTAATTATACATATTTTTTAATTAAGAAAAATCTTAAAAATCTTATACTCGCTGAAATCATATCGACGTTTTAATGATGATGACTTATCAACCATCACTTTTTCTTTTCTTCATTTCTTTTTATAATATGTAATATATAGCGATGTGCATGCTAGCTAGGCAGGTCAATTCACCATGCCCCACTGCAACCTACAGTTATGCGAGCTAGCCTACTTTAACCCACATATCAATGTGTGCCAGAATGTTCAACCTAACCCCCCAGAGGTTGGTTGGCGGGTTAAATGGTATTGCCCGCAAACCTACTAAGATTTTCTTTTTTTTTTTTTTTTTCTTTAACTTATAAGAATTTAAATATGTAATTTTCAATAATTTTAAATATAGAATATAATACTTTTTTATCTCACCAATTTTGTAAATACTAATCCTAGATTTGTTGAGTTATATTTTAAAATTTTTTGTCTCGGCCTAGAAGGATTTTACTCTATCTAATAGAATCTCTCTCTCTCTCTTTCGTTTTTTTTTTTTTTTTTACTTTGGTGTGGCAAGTAAAAAAAAAGAAAAAAAATTAAAAAATACCAGCTAATATTATGTTGCTTATTTAATTAGAAGCATCTTAATATCTAATAAATGCAAAAAATAAAGTATTGAAAAACAACTAAAGAGATAATGATCAATACATTTGAAGCTTCAAAGGTTCAAACACAGCATCCATAAGTATGATATATTAACAACTAAATAATAACCCAAAAAATTTAAAACTTAAAAGATAATATCCACCAAAGTTGACAAAATATCCATAAACCATCATCATGAATAATCAAATTTGAGTCACCCTTTCATCTAGTTGTCTCATTTTCTTTATCATCGTCTACAATTCACAAATAATACACCTAAAATCAAGAACATTTACACACTAGAATAGAGTTTTATATACATGTATTTCCATTTCATTTCCATAAGACTAAGAAGATATTTTTATTTATCATATGTTATAAGATATTAATGATTATGTGCTAAGATAAGTAAATGAAGAAGGGAACCATTCCTAGAGGTTTTCCAAAACTTATTCATTTAAAAGTTTATTTATGGGCTAATGTATATACATTATCTTTGCCTTGAAATTATGGCAAAGGAAAAACTTCTACCAGAAAACAAAACAAAAAATTACAAGTAATGTCTCCCAGACATTTTGTTGAGTGTCTCATTAATCATGACCTCTAGGTATAAATACTTTTGTTGCAAGTCGAAAAATATTGACCATTTTTTATGTTGCTTTTAACATTGAAAATTTTAATTAATATTTTGATGATAATTACGCAGGGTGAGCTAAAATGGTCCGCACATTAAGCAAGCTAAAATTTAGCCCAATATGCTTTTTTTCATGGAGGTGGTTTAAACAAGTTGGTCAGCATAACCTCCTTGCATGCACATCTTTAGTAATATAGCTTCTTGTACTTTTATAACAGGTACCCTTTCTGGATCTAAGGTCTCTTTATACATGTCTTCCCTTCAAATATACATGATCGATAGAATATTCGTTTGAGTGAGTCGCAGGCAAGTACCAACGATTTTAACAAACAATATATATATATATATTTCATATATATAAAAAAAATTATTTATATGTACATACCACTAATTATTTTGCGTATCATATCATACTTAATGAATCTTTTCTTACATCTATGAGATTAAAACAACAGTCCAACAAATAGAAATCATTTCACCAGTATTAGGAAAAAAAAAAGTATGATTAAACTGCAAATATACGTGCTAAACTATTAAAGGTGTAGAACTTACGCATAGTATTTGATGATGTACAGTACCAAAATCTTTGTTGTTTCAAGTTTTAACAATCGTTTTAAAGTTCTAACAATGCTATGAAAGTTATTTACATATTTTCAAAAATCATGAGAAGGTAAAAATCACATTTCAAATTTTTTAAGAGCATATACATATATATATATATATATATATATCTTGGACCGGTAGAAAATATATTTGCATCACAATCATCTCAGAAATAAATTGCGGGCAACACATTGCATATGATTACATATCCCTCCAAGAAATATAAAATTTGTTTCTATCGATAATCACGTGAGGACAATAGAATTACGCACAATGTTTGTTAGGCATTTTGTTGAGTGTCTGGTCAATCATGTCCATTAGACATAAAACACTTTTGCTAAAAGTGGAAAAAATATTGACCTTCTATGTTACTTTTAATATTGTAACTTTTTAATTAATATTTTAATCATGGTTATAAAAGCCAACTCGACTCGCAATAGGTTGCTCATTTTAACCCATAGATTATGCAGAGCAGGTTAAAATAACCCACACACAAAGCGAGCTAAAATTTTTAGCCTAATAATACTTTTTTTTTTTTTAATCAAATAGAATGGTCCACATAACCTGCCCCATAATATAACCTTAGAAATGCGGCTTCTCCAAAATGTGTAACAAGTACCCTTCTAGATCTAAGGTCCCTTTATAGATATGTACCCTTCAAATATACATAAAAAATAGATTCAATTAACATGATATAGTACTTGTTCAAGTAAGTAGTAAACACGTGCTAACGATTTTAAGCAAGCGATGAAAACAATATATAGGTTTTATGTATGTGAAAAAAAAAAAACTATTAATATTTATATACCATTCACTATTTTGAAGTGTCATATAATGCGCAATGAATTACATATATATATATGTATATATATCTATGAGATTAATACAACGGCCCAACAAATACAAATCATTCCGCCAGTATAAATTTTTTTTTTTTTAATGAAATTGCAATATCCTTCTAAACTATTAACGGTGTAACTTACCCATGGTACTTGAAGATGTGCACATACATCTCAAGAATTACAAAAATTCCAAAATCTTCGTTGTTTTAAGTTTTAACAATCATTTTAAGTTCTAACAATGCTACCAAAGTTATATATTTTCAAAAATCAAGAAAAGGTAAATGTCTCATTTTAACATTTTCAAAAGCACACACACACACATATATATTTATATATATATACTTGACCAGTAGAAAAAATATTTTCATTGCAACATACCCTACAATCTACATATTACACATGATAACATATCCCTCCAAGAAATATTAATTTTTTCCCATCGATAATCACGTTAAAAATTGAGTTCCTTAACGTCCACCAGAAATTCCTCACTTACCCAAAAAGCGACCGCCCTTACTTCAGCCATCACTATAAACATGGAGGCGTACCATTGGAATTCTTCACGGAACTACCCACATTGAGAGAACAAGTTCATCACGCCAAACTCCATTGGGCACCACAAAAGAACTAGCTGACATTGTTTTTGGACCAAAATCATAAGTCCTAACAAGAAAAACCTAACACGAAATTTGGTTTACATTATCTCATGCCCCCCATTGTTGAGAAAAGATTGATTATATTATGTTATCACGCGTATGTGTGAACAATATATAGATATTAATAAAATTTCAGCATATATCAATACACTTATATAGCACGATTTCTACTTACCTCCTCACTACTCATTCGTACACAAAATTTACTACTCTTCTTGCAAATGCATCAAGGGTGGTAAGGAAATATCGACTTTTTCATATTAATAATAGTGTATAGATAATCCTATAAGAGCATTTACATCCCATAGAACGTTCACGTAGATTATAAAAAGATATGAATAATCTTATTTTTTAGATTGTTAAGCAAAAAGCTTCAAAAAGTTAAAAACTCCCTCCTCATTATTAACGATATCAAAAAGTGAGGTGATTAATATAATACCCATCACATATTTCATTCTTCTACCAGGTTTGTAATTATAATTATCAGCCAAATATATATGACATCTTTGAGATAATATGCCAATTTAATATGATGGGCCAAATCATTATGATGTCGCTGAACCTGGCATGAATTAGTAGCAGAATTTTTATTTTTATTTTTTGTTCTATTAAGATGAAACATGTTTTTCTCGCTTTATAAAATATCATTTGCAATCGGTTTCTAATAATATAAATTAATTATATATTAAGTCAAATACTTAGATTCTCAATATCTAAAACTATATCTTCTTCTTCTTTTTTTTAAAACTTTTTTCGAAAATTTTGAACCGTAAAATGGCATAACATCTTGTAGTTTAAATTATGGTTGTGCATAACTTTCCATAATTGACATATTTTGCTTTATGAAAGAGGACTAATTTAGTAATTTTATGTGTTGCTTCAAATTTTTTGGCTTCACTCCACTTAAATAATATGGATGGCATATTTAAACAAAAATAAAAAAGGAATAGATCATCATGATAAGGTTGTCGTATGTCTTTTGGTAATAATGGTAGGTAAATGGGGTAATAAAAAGTCATGGTAGGTAATATGATGAAAGTTAAGTTAAAGTAGGCACCAATGCTTTTCTTCTTCTTTCCTTTTCCTTTTTTGACAATAAGTATCACAAAATCGTCACTATGGAAACATTGGTCGGACTAGGTCAATGAGTTTGATCTCTTGCTCACATATGTATTATCTTTCTTTTATTAATTGCCCAACAAATTTTCTAGAGATTCATAATTTTCAAAATCACCCAATATGACATGAAAATAACATGTGATTCATTTTCCTTCATCCTTGGATAATAAATCAAATACACATATATTTGAAAACCAATTAGCATACGATAATTATAACAAAAATAAGCTGGGTACACATCATACTAAAACTTCTCCATAACAAAATGAAAAATGATGTCTTCACAAAGTTTATATTTAAAATATTGAAATATTTTGTATCTTGTGCCTTCTTTTATTATTTCTCTACTTAATCGGTATAATGTAAGCACAAAACATATGAATACTTAAATAGCATTTGAAATGGAAAAACTTAAAATAGGCAATGTAATTAAAAAAGAAAAATACATCAAGAAATAATTGTCACTGCATGCACAAGCCTAGTTGTGATAATGACAATCATTAACAAAATAATTATCTTAAAACCCGGACTTACTAAAGCTCTCAAAAAACCTAAAGTTTAACTATAAATAGAGTATGGAGTATTAGCATTTATAGCCAATAAAGACCCCATACTAAAAAATATTCATTACATGAGCATGAAGAATTTTTTAATTGCAACTTTAGGAAAGCAACTTATTTGTTTGGATATAGAAAGAGAAGACAAATGATGTAACATGAAAGCCTGCACTTAGTAGAGCTAGAGATGATGGCCACAACACCAAAAAGGCCCCAAATATACCTGTTAGGAAATCTCTATCGCCCAAGCTCTATTAGAAGCAAATGCCCTTATGGGCTATGACCTACAAAAGTTAAACAACAAGCCTATAAGATATAAGGACATCAAAATATACTTGCAAATTATAAATTAGAGGACCTAGCTCTTGAGAGAGAACATAGTTGATTAATATAATAAAGGCTTCTACTTAAAAGTTAATCCCATGGATTAAATTGATAAATTCTGCTATCTAGCATATCAAATGACTGGATGATTATTGAAACAATTTCCAAAATTGAGTAGTTTAAGAAAATAAATAAACCACACACTAGATTGCCGAGGAGCTAGCTTAAGATAGTAAATTGCAAAAAGGGACAAAGCTAGACACTACAACAATAATATTATAGTATACTTTGGAAGTATAGTCTTAAAAGTCACAATATGAACCATAAATCTCAATATCCTAAACAATAAATTTAAAAATAAAAGAAAAATGAACATATTAAAAAACTAAAGCTTCCAATTTTATCTTGTTATATTCTCAACAAAATTGCTTCACAATATAAAGAAAAAACCAATGTCAAAAACTCAGAAATGCAAAATTAACCATATTCTTAATCATTGCGTCTCAAATTCAACCTTGGAAAATCATGCATATATAAAAAAGTTATTATATTCTAAATTGACATTAGGCTGATTATTATATGAGACCGGCAATAGGCAACTATATCACGGAACCGATCAAAGTTTCAAACCTATAAGCTACTAAAATTGAATTTAAGAGTAAATTCATTCTAGAACACACATATAATAATCTTGCACCAATGTTATATTCTGTTAAACCAACCATTCCAGTCACAAGCATTTTGACTCCGATTCACTTACTCAACCATAATTTCCAAGCGTAGAAACTTTCCTACCAATCCTTAGACAATTTCTCAAGACACAAATGAAACAAAATCCAGGATTTTGAATATCTGAGAAACCATAACAATGCAATCACCACCTGAATAGTCTTGCAGTGACAATAATAGTTTAGATCCCGTTCGCCGTCATTCGAATTAAGCAATGCTTTCATTAAACCGAATTTTAGATGAATTTATCGTAAAATGTTGATACCTTCTTATATAATTTTTCCTATTTTGAAATATAAATGCCAACAAAAAAAAAATGAAATAAGAAAGAGAGAGATGAGGTGAAGAAGCTACATACACTAGATTTATGGTCGCAAAACTTGTTTCATCTTCCTCCTCAAGCTAGGGTCACGGTTTTGGAATGTAAAAAAATTGTTGCATGAGGAGTAAAAAAAATTGGGAAGAATTTGCAAACTAAGAGAAAAAGAGAAAGACTTCAATATTACATATACATCACGTGAATTAATTAATGGTGTATAAATATCAATAAAATTTTGATATATGAATATTTTTATAAAAATTGTGCACTATTATCTCCACTTGTCCAAAAATATTGGTACTTGCCTATTATTTATGCACACATGTAGCATATTAGTAGCAATAAATCTTTTTCTTGCAGAAAGATATTTGGTTACGTACCAGTTCCAGAGTCTTCAAAATAGAATAGATTAAGAAAATAAGGAAAAAAAAAACATGTTAAATAAGTAAAAATACGAAAAAAATTGGCAAAAACACGAAAATAAAAATAGAAGTATTTGACGTCCACGACAACGACAACAACTATAACAACAACAACAACGATTATAATATTTACAACCATTTAGCGATTATAACAATAATAATACTTGCAATAACAACAACAATAATTCTATAATAGTAACAGTAATTCTTTGAATACAAGTATTTAATAATTATGACAAGTACGCATGCTAGGACTACAGGAAATCTAGAAAATAAATTGGGCCTATTTTTCCAAATTATTTTGTTGTGAAAAAGAGAAAGGAGTTAAGAAGGCTCCAATGTCAGCATTCGGTGGAATTACCTTATTTAGTCTCAGTTGTCAAGATTTTTCAAACTCAATCAATCAATTCATATTTTAGCCAAACACTTGTTGTTCTTATGCCAAAGCTAGGTGGGGGCAAGACGCTCACGGCACTTCCGTCCTAATATTCTTTACACATCTTTGTACGAGACGGCTGCTAAAATTTCAGTGCATCGACTACAATTTCACGTAGATCTTCTTATAAGTCCTTGACAGTCTACTTTATCCCTAGATGATGTGCATTGGATAATTGATTCTTATGCAAGAGATCATGAATAGATTCAATAGGAAAAAGGACAATACGATTGGATGATGTGGACACTGGGCTTAGAGAGGCTGGCGACAGAGTTATTGAATGGATTTTTATATCATACTCTAAATTGTTTTTAAAAAATATTAAATTTGATACATGAATTTTGCACTAAAATTAATTTAACATGCGAGATTTAAAGTTGTCGATTTAATGATCAATCAAATTTTCTTAACTATTTTACTCTTTTACTAATACCATTTCCTATGTTTTCTAATGTTGAAGAAGCAATCTATCAGTGAGTGTTAGAAGAAGTGGTAAAAATTTAATGATATCCTACCTTTTAAAATCGGCAAACAAAGTAAATGTTATTGAGGTGGTAATAAAAATACCCATAAAATATTTGATTGGTATTAAATTAATTTTCAAAGTTTAGATACCAAATTGAATTTTTATATAAATTTTAGATATTAAATTTGATATTTATCCTTTTTTAATGTCCCTAAATGGTGGATTCGACTGATAATGTCTTGCCCAAACACTTTTAAAGTTGCATCCGATTTAAATCGTTACCCTCCAAATTTCTTCAACCCCACCCAACAACTCCAAGAAAGTAACTCCCTTTCACCATATTTATTCATTCTAGTGTTAAAGACATTAAGTCGATTGATTGAAGGCATGATGGAACTAGGATATGGTGAAATCCCATTCGATATAATTTTTCCCTCTTACCCTAATTCTTTGCTTATGAGACTATACTATTTAGACAAGTAACACCTAAAAATGCTTTTCATATGTTAACTATTGTGAGGCATAATTTAGGACTTCTTATGATTTACCTTTTGGGCAGAAAATTCTCTTTAATGCCTCATAATAGTGCACGTGTGAAAAGCATTTTAATTGTTGAATCAAGTGGAGAAAATCATGCCAGCAATACCTCTACCTACGAAGTGGAGTTCTGAAGAAAGTGTGGAAAATTGCTAGAGATTTCTTTTGCAGTTTAACTAAAGCTCAAAGAGGATTTCATGGAGTCAAAGGAAACTTGGAGACTTATATAAAACAATCTGGTGATCTGGGCAATTGGAATTTACATAGACGGCAACAAGCTTGTTATGGCGGCTGCAAGCTAACGAGTGAGTGTGGATCAAAAACGATGAAGGGTGCACTTCCTTTTATTTTTGTTCTTTTAGCCAATGATGAAGGGTGCACTCCAATAATTATGATGAGTTTAGTTTGAAATTGGCTTATGTTCATCTCAGCAAGGAAGACAATCTAACAAACCAAGCACTTGGCTTGATGTGGAAGCTTCCCTACTTTCGACAAATTCAACTTTTAATATGGAAATGTATCAACAACAGTCCACCAACAAAGGATCAATCGATCAGAAGAGGTATGCATGTATGAATGGCTAGAAAACACAAAGAAAATGCAAGAATGCCCTAAATTATATGTTTTTCTTTTTTGTTCATGGCATGTTTGACATTATAGAAATGCCAATTTTTTTTCAAACAAGCTGGTTGATTTCTCATGGATAGAAATAGTAAGAGAACAAGCTAATGAATTTCGGATTATGAATTGAAAAACAACAAAATATAAATAAACGTCTTACCATCCTTTTTAGGAATTGAGGCAATACACTCCGAAAGGATGTATAAAAGAAAAGTAAAAGATCTCTTTTGGTACCTGAACTTTGATGAAATGGATAATTAGATATCTCTTTTTATAAAAACTCCAATTTCATACCTGATTGAATTTTTCGTACCTCTAAACGCTACTTACTTAATCATTGTCTAACACGTGACAACTACTTCAAGAAATAAAAGAGTGGGGGTAGTAAGAAGAGACACGAAAATTTATTACATATGAAATTGAGCCTTTTAAAAGTTTAGGTACCGAAAAAGGGCACGAAAAATTTTGTCAGGTATAAAATTCGATTTTCTAAAAGTTTAGGTACCTAATTATCCATTCTCAAAGTTTAGGTACAAAAAGAGTTTTTTTCGCAAATAAAAATTTGTGATGGCACATTCAAAGAGCATAGTTTATTTGGTTATGCTCCCAAAATAGTTCAATGTGCTAATAGACACTGTCTCGAAGGATTTAGGGCATGTTTGGTTTGTTGGATTTTTATCTATATCGTATATGTATCTGATATATATCTATAATTTATTCTATCATATTTGTTTGATAGTTAATGAGTTAAATTGTCATTTTTTTATATTGGTATCATTTATTGATAACTATCTATTTGAAAATGATAAAAATATGATGAAAAAAGGGCAAAAATATAATGAAACAAATAGACTCATTTATTGTGCAACACAACTCAAAACAGATTTGTGAAGTATTTATTAGTCTTAAATTGACTTTGGATAAAATTCTCTCTGGTTGCATTATTGAATCAATTCACAATAGCTGGTGAACTTGATAAATGTGGATTAGTTTTGATCTTCCACATACTTTGCTAATCTTGTTTGAATGTAAGAAACCATTCTTGTGAATCCTAATGGCAAAAGTGATCTAGACGAACACGAAAGGGAGTGGGGATACCGATCTTTTTGCTGCTGCAATATGGAAGTTTGGTGCAGAAGAAACATTTTTGAATAATCCTTTTTCTGCTTTATTTCATGTTTTCCAAATCATTTTTAGTGCTTAGTAGTACTATCGGTTCTATCGATATATGTAATTTTGATTGTTCTCATATAGAGAATTACAACCGCGTCAATAGGATGGAAGTGTTATAAGCATAAATTTTGTATAACAAAAACTGCTTCTAATACTAATTGTAATAATAAAAAAAAGTCCACGAATAAAAGAGTATTCTAGGGAAATAAAAAAACCTACAACAACAACAACAATAATAACAACACAAGTATTTTATAATTATATCCGGTACTCTACCCTAAATAATAATTAATAACAAAAGTAATAATATTATAACATACATTAAGAGTCCTAACACAACTTTAATAAAGACCTTGAAAAGATCTACCAAGATAAGTTTCATTCACAATATCTAAACTTTTTAGTTTGTAACAAAATGGTACATAAAGAAATTTTCTCATAAAGAAAGTACTTGAACTTCTTTTACAATTTCATATAAAGTATATTTGGATGGAAAACGTCCAATTTTTCGTTAAAATGCTGACATGTAAAGGGAGCCAAATAAAATAATGTTTCTCTATCCTACTTTGCAATTATTTTATTTTTTTTTCACTTGCCTTCTCTCTCTCCTCTCTGTCTTTCTTACCTTCCTTAATTTTCTATGAAACTTCACTCTCTAAAATTCATTCGAACTCCTAATAGAACACCTCACTAGTGATTAGATTTAAAACACCGAGTCAAAGAACCTAACGCCATCTCCGTCACCATCTCCCATTGATGCCGCAAGCTCCATCTCCTTTGCATCTATCACCTCTAACCACAAACAATTCAAATCTGACTAACAAAAGTTGAAGACAAGACTTGAATTCATCACACTAACCTATTGAGTTGTCTTTAATCTTCAAACCATTGACGAGCGCAACTCCCATTCACCATTCGACTCGGGTACACCCCCATGCACTAAGTTAACTCAATCATTCTAAATTCGAGTTCAATCGTCTCCTTTACCTAGCCATCATCACTGTTTTCCAACTTCACTAGAGATCAAACTAGAACCATCACTGCCCATGCACAATCGAGAAGAAGATATCGAGTTTGAGATTGAGGCTAGACATCTCCACTAATTCACCACATTACACCACTGTGGGATCAAGTTATCATCCACTGAGGAAGACAACTCTAACTTGATCTAATTCTCTACCACAATCTAGACCCCGCATGTAAACCCCAAATTTTTAGAATCGGTTTAGCCTAAAACCAATCTAGGAGTCAATCGGAATTCTAAAGTCAATAAAACCCTAGTTAGATGTAATAGCTTAAGTCTGGCAATCCCAAATAAGCAACTTGGTGAAAGTAAATAGGAGTTTAGAATGTAGAATATTGCATAACTACCTGAAGAAGCTTAAAAAGCTCATATTAGTAAAACCGTAAATCGTCTTGAACCCGATCGAACACAGTTCTTGAAAAACGTGTTCGGCTGGGAATAGTAAAAATATTCTAATATACCGTTAGCTTGTAAAAATATAAGGTTTTCAAAAATATCGGTTTTATAATTTTTTCGTAAGTAAAAATAACAGATATTGCAAATATACACGCATATTTTCTTACTACCGGTACTTAAATTGTCATGTCTCTTTTACATTACACTATTCATTACTATTCTACACTATTCTTTTATCTTACTTTTTATTAACTACTCTTATACACACCATAACCTATAACATTTACTTTTTACCTTTCCTATAACTTTATTTCACATCTATCTTACTTATTACTTCTTTTAATCCACAAAAATACAAAATAAAATCTCTCTCCCCCTTTCTACTCTATTTGGTTGGCGCCAACACCCACCCCACCCCCACCCCCACCCACCCCCACCCCCCCCCCCTCTCATGCATCTCTCAATTTGTTTCAATTTTCTTTTATTTAATCACTCAAAAATCACTCCATATTTTCTATAAATACCCTCTTCTTTTACTTCTTTCACACAATTACTACACAAATTTTCTATAAAAACTCTCTCAAATTCTCTCTCAAAACTCTCTCCAAATATCCTCTCAAAACTCTCTAAAAAATAATTTCAAAACCACTTTCTACCTACAACAAAACCCATAACCACATAATACTACCAAAACTTTTTTAGGTAAATTTTCTTATTATTTTTCTTCTCCTCATGTCATGTAACTTTACATGACATGGTGTGAGCTTCCAAAGACTAAGTGTTATGGAAGCTACACTATATTCATGTATTGTTCTTGTTAATGAAAAATCTATTTATGTTATATTTTTATTTTGTTATTGTTATCATATCTAATATTATTATGTATCTATATATATACACATATTCTTTAGAGATATAAGTTCACTTGTAATTTATTTTTTTCATGCAATGTAATTTATTTATTTATTCCATTGCAATTTATTTATTTTTTGTTATTTTAAGACTAGCCTCTAGTTTAGACTTGTCCTCATCAAGTCAAAAAAATTTTTCTTTCTTTCATTTTATTTTTCTTTTGGAACTAGTCTACTTTTTAGTCCCGGGAGCCTTGAAGAAGCTAAGACTCCCAATACTTGACTTTATTTATTATTTATGTTATTTTGTTTGCTATTATCTCTCATAAATCATGTTCATTAAGATTGTTGTCCAAATTTTTCAAGCTCTAAAAATAATTGATAAAAAGAAATTTTATCACTTAGGAATAAGTTATATAACATCTATGGTTTAACAAAAGTAAAAGTTACTCCTTTCCAAGTTTAAGAAGAACTCACTACAATTTTTGGAAACTATTTTTATTTTGAAAAGCCTTTCTATGTCACTTTGTTATTCAAAGAGAAAAATGATTTTTAATATAGAAATGATTTTTATAAGAACCTAACATAACGAAAACCTTAGGAGCAAGAAGTAAGAATTTTCAAATTTAGATCTTTTCAAATAAATAGTCAAAGAAAGATTTTATAGAACATAAATGGGAAAAGTAGCACTTAGAAAAAGAAGAAAATATCTTTTCGAAAAGTCATAACAAGTCAATTATAAAGCAATTCTTTGGAAACAAAAAAAAAATCAAAATATTCATTTCAAAATAATTTCCAAAATGAATTTTTTGTAAACTATAGTTTTCTAAACTCCTAATTTGACATTGTTTTACTTAAGAAACATAAATGGACAACAAACACTTGAGCATGAATAAATATGAGCTAAGTAGCTATAAAAAAGAGAATTTTTCAATTATATATATAACTAAGTATTTATCAAACAAATTTTGAATGATTTAATATTTGAACCAAAATTATTTTTGAGTTGGAAAATTCGTGGTAAATTTTATTGCCACTGTTTCGGAGTCTATATGATCTTGTTTGTTAAAAATAGTTTTAGAAATGGGTAGATCTTTTCGAGTAGGTAGAAATCGATATATCATATGTGCAATTCAGAGTTAAAATGACCAAGTTATGGCCGTTTTAAATTAGAATTTTCCTTTATACGAACTTTAACGTTCTCATGATATTGTTTTGTCAAAATTCAAGAAAATCATCAAGAAATACTCATTTTGGATATCTTCTTTGGCTAGGTGATTCCAAGGAAGAATACTTATATTTCAAAGACTATTTCGATTAAGTGGAGTGTATGAGCAACTCATCCGCTAGAGAAATCGTCGTCATGGCATCGTGAGTTTATTTTCTTAAAATGCTTTACTTGTTTGTGCTTGTAATTTAGTTGCATTAGAATTAAGAAAAGATAAATGGATATGTTGTAAAGATAATTCTTTTAAAGAACCCTAAGAATATTGAGGCCGGAATTGATTTAATGTTTGTTTTAATATAACACTTGATTTGTATGAAATTCCTTGATCGCCTTAAATCTGATAATAATAATGTTATGATATCATAGATAAATAAATGGATTCATGTATACCATGAAGTGAGTCACATTGCATTGGGTTATTATCCTAGGGTGAGAAGGATTGTAGCTCGGGTCGAAAGCAACAATTGATGGAGTGACCAAAAGTGATTGCTTGGCGACATTAAGGAAATACTTGGCGGAAGATCCGAAAGCAAGACTCAATTCAAGTAGACTTCATATGCTTGGCGATATTGGTCAAAAGCATATATCTTTTTAACAAAAACTACTTTGAGGTTATGTATCACCAAACCCCAAATGGAGGGCGCAAATCCATTCAATATATAATTCCCGAAAACTATATGCTTTGTTTGCCCACGTGTATATTGCATTCCATTTGTTTGCTTAAACAACTTGTTTGAAATTTTATTATAAGAAGTTATTTATGGAAATAGTTCTCACTAAGCCTATTAGCTTATACCCTATAGATATATTTTGCAGTTCTCTTATTTGTGGTTGAGGCCATGAGGACCTTGCAATAGGCCTTCTTTTTGGGTTAAGGAATTTCCTAAAATAAAGTTTAGTAGATGATGTAGAAATACCCTGTAATATATTTGTGAATAAGGGAAATGTCCCTAAGTTTTGTAAGAACATGTTATGAATAAAAGAATATTATGAATCCTCTTTTCTTAATATGTTATTATATCTTCTAAGCTTCATAGTTCCATGTATGGTCCTCTAAAATTATGAAAGCACGCCTTACACTGAATATCAAAGCTTTTGAGAATGGCTAAGTTGTCATACTTAAGCTTTAATATTGAGTGTGGCGGACTATTACGTTTAGGTACTCCTTGGGGCGTGACACCGCACAATTACTCTTTGTTAATTTAATTACTACCTAGATCAGTAACAAAACCATATCAGAAACGAATTAATCAAATGAAATGTTCTCAAGTTTTGATCTACTAGGTCGGGATGGACATGTGATAGGTCGTTGTGAATTCAAACTTTAAATAGGTCTTCAATGATCTTAGTTTTTGTCACTTTTATGTTTTCAAGTTTTGATTCTTAGGCTTGTTTCACCGATTTTGGTTGGTTTGGAAATGTGAGTATGTTAGGTTTGTTTTTAACTTTAAATGGGTCTTCATTAATCTTAGTTTTTTTCATTTCAATGTATTCAAGTTTTGATCTTGACACTTATTATACTAATTTTGGTTTGGTTAAAATTGTGGGTTTGTTTATTTACTTTCTAACTTCTAATAGGTCTTCATTGATCTTAGTTTCACAAGTTTGAGTTTTGATCTTAAGGCTTGTTTTAGTAGTTTTGATTGGTTTGAAATCTTGAGAGTTTCATGATTTAGATAAATGCATTAGATATACTACATTTTGTGGTTAAAAGTATTCTATGTTTATGGCAGTGGTGATAGTGTTGATGGTGGTGATAATATTATTGTGGTGGGTTCGAATGTAGGTACGTGGGTGGTAGTTGTTTGCGTTTGGTTTAGAGAGAGAGAGAGAGAAGGAGGAAGAAGGAGAGAGGGTGTAGGGGTGTGAGAGAAAGTAAAGTAAAAAAAAAAAAACATAAAAAATAAAGAGAATTGCCAATGTGCAAGAAAAAAAAATATTTTGTAATCATTTTCCTGCCACGTTGGCATTTTGACGGAAAATTGGACATTTTCCATCCAAATGTATTTTATGTAAAATTTTGAAAAAATTCGAGTACCTTCTCTACAAGAAAATTTCTTTAAAAATTGAATATTTTTATTCCAATTCCTCCATCCCAAGTTATACCATGTAAAAAGTAAATAAATAAATAAACATGTTTAGGTTCTAGCCAAGCTACCGATTAAGTTCTTTTTAAGTTGTGTGAGTCTAAAAATGGGATATCTTCGCTATAATTGAAATAGTTTATGGCAAAGATCCATTTGGTTCGTTTGTTTAACATCTATGTGGTATTTATTTGGTGCCAAATGTTTACTAAAAAACAAATTGGAAAAATATAAAAACTTAGTTACTCATGTACAGATCAGATAAATATGTTGATTAGATATAGATACTAATATAAATGAAAAATTGACAAGAAAAATAATCTTTTAAGAGGTATGAGTCTAAAAGTAGGGTGTTTTATTGTATATCTATTATTAAATATCTATGGTATAATATTAAAGTTGAAGGGATTTTTTGGTGTTTTCCATCCATTAATTAACATTTTAATTCTAATTTTATTAAATTGACCTTCATAACGTATTAAGGAATAAAAATATTTTTATTTTAACGATCAAATCCCTTAATTTCTATTTGAACACACCCACATTGAATAAGTGATATATGTTTGATCTTTGGAGGAAACAAAAATAATGAGATATGTTGGCAATGCATATAACTATTAGAAATTTCATTTTCTTCACAAAGTTATTAAACTTTTTAAAATATATTTTTCCATTTTTTAATTTTACATATGCATTACACCTATTCATGGTCACAACCCAAAGCTGGTTCAGAATACCTTCTCACTTGAAGATTAGGTAAGTAATCCTAACAGATGATACTACTTTCCCTCTTTATAGCATGTGTTCACGACTAATTTATAGAGGACAAGGGTTCAAAAGAACATGCCATTCTAAGGTTGAACACTTCTTCCTACATATATCTCTCATCATATAAAACTATGAGATAATCTAATACCTTTCTTGATACACTATCTCTCTCATCTTGTTTAACAAGTTATCTATAATATATACTCCTAATAATCAAGATAACTTTATTATCTTTGTTGAGGATGGTCCATAATTACCGAACCTATAGCCTACCTCCAATTACAATATCGTTACCAATTATCTCTAGTTCCTCACATGCCTCTTCTTTAGGCAAATAACAAACCCTAATTATCTGTTCTTCCTTTATGCTACTAATGCTACACCAACTCTTAATGTTAGGTATATGCAGGAACCAGGCTTAATTGGAAATAGCCAAGCTTCTCAAGTTTAAAGACTCCACTAATGTTCAAGGTCTAAATTGCCCTCCTGTTCCTCTTCGCTCTTGTATTTATAATATTCGTTTTTCATTTTGTTACAACTGTTATAGATCTAGTTAGATCTATTTAGATTTGTTATTTTTGTAGTACAACCTAGTTATAGAACATGTTATTTAACTAACATTCTACAAGTACTGTGTAATGTCTTCTATCATCCATGTTGGCTTCTTGATATTCCTCTTTGATACTTCTCTATCATCATCTCATTGTTTTTGTGAGTTGTAATGCTCATTCCCTCTTTGAACTTTTCTTCTTACATTGCATTTAGTTTGTTGGCATGGAATTGGAATTTTGCGTTTGTTACTAAGGAATCGTTATTTTTTGTTTAGTTTGAAAAATATTTTAGTATCATGGATATATTTTCCATATAATATGGAATAGATAAGTAATTTCTGTTCCTTTCTTTTAATAGATGAATAGCAATTTCTCATGAAAAATGTTTTTTTTTTTCCAAAAAGTAATCACACTGTTATTCTATTCCAATGAACCAAATACAATGTTATCCTCATGCTTTTATTTTGATCAATTTCATACCTGGTTTAAGTATTTGTGTACAATAATGGTTAATTTATTATTATTGCTTATTTTATTTTTATTTTTATGAGTATAAAGTGACTAGACCCAATTAAAAGCAATAACTCATACACATAAGCCCATACTTGAACCATGATTTAAAGTAAGATACACTAATTAAGCCCATAGTTTCTATAATATTACTATTTCAGCCATGACTTGTCCACCTACATCTTATAAACAAGCCTATCTCACGAAATATTATCGATATAGGACATAACATCACCATAAGACTCTTGAAATATTATCAAAGAAGACTTACTAGATGTCAACCATGGGAAAGGTTGTAAACCAAACCTCAGGCGATGTTAAACAAGATCCTTTCATAGAGGGATATCTTTAAGAATGTTTGCCATAATTATTTTTATGTGCTCCATTGCAATAGAGCACTGAAAGGCTAATTTCATAAGGTGAAATATAGCAAATGCTTTTATAGGGTAGAAAGAAAAATATAAAATAAAAAAGGTCTCTTTCTATCTTTTGAGAACACCACAATGTAGACTTCCCTATAATATCACATTATCATTCTCTAGAGATTTACCCTTATTTGACGCACTATCGGTATAAGCATCCTAAGATGGCATGCTACCAAATTTCAAAGACATGAACAATTTCATATGCAAAGGACTATATATGAAAAACAACATCATCCCTTAATTGTTCTAGATGCGTATCATTTAAAAAAATATGTCCAAATTAATGAGCCAAGTAGTAGTACTGGTAGTAGTAATTCTTATAGGGATATCAATCTGCATTGGTTTTTTTGTATCTTACTTGGAGGAATCTCTTCAAAATTTTTTTCAATTCGAGGATGCTTTTTCTCTCTTACATGAGTCCTTGTCTCCTTATTTTTAGATGTTTTGGGCCTCTTAAACCTATTTCATAAATAGATTATTTCATTTGGAAAAGAAAAAAGACAATTGTAACAATGGAAGCATGTATACCTTGTTTGCAAACCATTTGGAAAAATGGTCTTGTGAAGTTAGCTTTTATATGCTCACTCATCCATTCAATCTGTCTCTTACCTTCCCCACCCCCCATCCCTCAGGTATGCTTCTTCAATGCATCAAGCTCACTCATTTCCCTCGCTATTCACTCTCTTATCATTCTATAAACCCTAAAATTTGAATTTTTCTCGACTTTCAATCGAGCATGCACATATAATTATGGTGGACATTTTTAAAGATATCCATCAATGAGAGTATCTTAATTAACATCACCTTAGGCATGGTTTACAATCTTTCCAATGTATGGCATGTAGAAAGTCCAATGATAATCTTTCAAGAGGCTTGTGGTAATGTTATATCTCACATCAATAATATTTTAAGAGATAAGCCTATTTATAAAATGTAGTTAGATAAGTCATGGTTGAAATAGTAAGATTATAGAAAATGTGAGCTTAACAAGTATGTCTTAGTTTAAGTCATGGGTAATAGTATATTATAATCGTAATAATAGTAGACTTGATTGAGAATATTATTATTATTATTATTATTATTTTAAATAAAAATTGAGTGGATTTTGAATAATTTATGAACCAAAAGTTAGACATCATAAAAACATAAATGAGTATTAGGATTGTGTGTAAGTTCTCAACAAAACATATTTTTTTTCTTTATTTTAACCCAATAAAATCAATAAAGATATTTCCTTATATATATATATTATAATTAGTTTAATTTCTTTTCTTTTGTTTTTGGCCATTAAAATTTCATTTCTTATTACACACAATTACAAACCTGTTTTATTCTTCTTCATAGTTCATCCTATGGAAGACTTTCCTGTTCTCCCGCCAGTATCTTACATTCGCATTTTCCAAAATTTTAGTCAATAATGTACAGAAAGTTAAGGGAATATGGTCCAAGCCATCTTGCTTCGTTGGTATGAACCTATCCCATCCTCGTTGGTATGAACCTATCCCATCCTTTAGAACGACACAATTAAGACTATTTCCGTCTAAGGTTCATTTACTAACGACAATGTTCCCAAATTTCTCACTTAATATATATCAAGATGTTTGCTTTACATCGTTCTGTGAAGAAATGACAAAAACCAGTTTGCAAAAGGAGTTCTTTTTTAGGTTCAAAATGTTCAAGCATATCATGCATTCTATATGTTTGTTGAAATGTCCCTTATAGCATTAACTTCAATAAGGGGGATACTTTTTAATGAAGGGTTTGTTTTGAATTTTTCTCTATTTGTATGTAGGAGAAGATGGTGACAAGTGAAATATAGTAAATGAATGAAGTGATGGCTATCGTAAACTTGCGATTTGCATTATGCAAGAGAAGCATGCTAATACGAGCTCGAATGCATTGCATCACTTGTCTTCATGTCTCCAGATTTAAGGGTAAGTTTAGTTCTGAGCTGCCAATTACCGTGATTGATATCGAATTATGTCTTGCTGCATCTAAGTCATGGCATCTCAGTCATAGAGGGGGAATGCTTGAAGTTCATTTTAGTTACATGTTTGAGAATCATGTTTCTTTCCCTGTCAGCGAGTTTGCTTTCCTCGTGTTACAATGATCATGATAATTGGGAATCCCCTTTTTTTCTTTTTTTCTTTTTGGCTATAAGGTAATAAAACCTAGCACATTTCACTTAAAAGAACAAGGGCAATGCCACTGCCGTTGGTGATAATTAAGCATCGTAATGTTGGATAAATTGTGCTTTGTCAATATAGTTATAAATGTTTTATGACATTTATTGATTTATTTGTCGAAAGCCTTACTACCACCGTGAAGGGTTGGTTATATGGATCATATTTCCACCATTGCATTCTTATTGACACGTAGTCAAGTAAAATAAAGAAAAAAAGATTCTGCCACTTCTTTGTGTAATATACATAAAACTTTCCTTGGTCGGGACTTATTTGGTAAATTTTATTAAATGATACAACTTTATGCAGAGTACTCAAGTCTGACCCTTGTTGGCAACAAGACTAATGAAAATGGTAAAGAGACATCGCTAGCAATGGATCTAGCCTCTCTTGTGGATGAATCATTAATCATGGATCGGTCAAACCTTAAACCTAGAGGTCACATGGAGCTCAAACGGTATCTCGAGCTCTGCATAAAAAAGAGAGTGAAGGAACAATATGTAGATGGAAAGTTTTGCTATCTAATGGCTAAAGTTATTGCCAATCCCAAGACTCTTGAAGATGCTTATAACTGTATACGGCTGAATTCTAATATTGATGTGACCTCAGCCAGTGCATATGTCCCATTTGAAGCCATTGCAAGGGAATTGGGCTCAGGAAATTTTGATGTCAATTCCAATATTTATTCAATATCTACTAGGGGTTCCAGAAAAGAAGTTCTTGTTCTTCCTAATTTAAAGTTGAAAATTGTTCAAGAAGCTATCCGAATAGCTTTGGAAGTTGTTTATAGGCCTCACTTTTCCAAGGTATCACATGGTTGTCGAAGTGGGAGAGGTCATTTTACAGCAATGAAATATATTAAGGAGATGCGAAACCCTGATTGGTGGTTTACATTACATGTGAACAAAAAATTAGATGCATGTATATTTGCTAAACTCATTTCTATAATGGGAGAAAAGATAGAAGACCCTGACTTGTATGCATTCCTTCAAAGCATGTTTGATGCACAGGTGCTGAATTTGGAGTTTGGTGGTTTTGCAAAAGGTCATGGTCTTCCTCAAGAGGGACTATTATCCCCATATTAATGAATATATATCTCGATCATCTTGATTCAGAATTGTATCGGCTGTCAATGACATTCGAAGCTCTTAATCCTACTTCTCATATGGGAAATGGTGTTTGCTCTTCAAATTTGCGGGGCTGGTTTAGAAGAAAGCTGAATGGCAGTGACTTAAGATGTGTCGAAACAGGTAAATCACCTGTAAGAGTTTATTCTTGCCGCGTTATGGATGAGATCTTTTTAGGTGTATCTGGTTCTGAAGCTGTTGCACTAAACCTAAAGTCACAGGTGATAAAGTACTTGCAGGACACTCTGTACCTGGATGCTGATGATCAGACAGATATGTTACCATGCAATGGACCTAAAGGCATCCGCTTTCTTGGTCTTCTTATTAGGAGAAGAGAAACTGAGAGCCCTGCTGTAAGAGCTGTTCACAAGTTAAAAGACAAAGTCCAGCTATTTGCTTCACAGAAGGAAGCTGCATGGAGGGCTGGAACAATTAGGATTGGCAAGAAGTGGTTGGCACATGGCTTGAAGAAAGTTAAAGAATCAGAGATCAAGCATTTGGCAGATGAAACTTCAACATTGAGCCAGATATCAAGCTACAGGAAAGATGGTATGAGAGCAGATCATTGGTACAAGCTTCTCTTGAAAATTTGGATACATAATGTTAATGCTAAAGCTGAAGAGAGTGAGGAGATGATTTTGTCGAAACTAATTGCTGAACCTGCTCTTCCACAAGAATTAACTAATTCATTTTATGAATTTCAAGAGCGTGTTGCAGAGTATGTTTCATCCGAGACAGCCTCAACTCTTTCTCTTATGCCCAACCCTTCCGAATCAGTTGCAATCACTGAGATTATTGCACCTGTTGATGTCATAAAGAAGCGTCTTTTACGATATGGACTGACAACATCTAGGGGATATGCTCGATCAGCCACTGTGCTTATTTCGCAAGATACTGACCAAATCATTCAGTGGTTTTCAGGTATAGCTCTACGTTGGCTTAAATGGTATAGTGAGTGCAGCAACTTCGATGAGGTGAAAGTGATAATTGGAGACCAGGTTAGGAAATCTTGCATTCGTACTCTGGCCTCAAAATATCGAATCCATGAGACTGATATAGAGAAGTGTTTTAGCGAAGAACTTAGTAGTATTCCCTCAAATGAAGATACAGAGCTAGAAATGGCTAATGAGACTTCAAATTCTCACGTTTATGACAACAATGAAGCTTTAACTTATGGGATTATGTATTCTGGAACATGTTTGCTGACACTAGCCAGAATAACAAGCTCATCACGACCTTGCAACTGTTTTGTTATGGGCTGCTTTTCCAAGGCTCCATATGTTTATACTCTCCATGTGATGGAAAGGCAAAGATTTCCTAGCTGGAAGACAGGGTTTTCCAATTGTATTCATCCCAGTCTGAACAAGAGGCGTATTGGGCTTTGTAAAAAACACTTGATTGATTTATACACCGGTCACATATCTCTTCAATCTATCAATTTTGGTGCTTGGACCACTCATTCTTCAATTATTGAAGATTGAGAAATGAGCAAATTGTATTATAGTTACTTATGATGCACCTGACAAAATGTACAGGCTGCTGCAGATAAATTGAACTTGGCATCAACCTTTTTCACTCCAATTTTGAGACTCATCTGTGGATAAAAGCTGCTTATTGGATACTATTTATATTTTTTGTCGGCCTAAGCACCTTCTAAATATAATATTCCGGATGGTGAGTTTGCTTGGGATCTTAGTAAGCATTGCGCCTATGTTGTGGAGGTAGACCAGTAATCCATTTTTCTTTTTATAATTTAAATGTTTTAGGCTTACTTTCTGTAAATTATGGCTTACTACTGTCATATACAAATGAATGTATATAACCACAAGCCTTTTTAGGTTCTCATCCTTTTTCCCTTTTTCTGTCCCTGCTATAACCACTTGTAGAAGAAATGCACGACCTTACTGGTTTTGTTCTCCAAGGAAGGACTAACCCTGCAAGATAAAGTAAGCATTTTGTCTAATTTCTTCTATTTTGCATTCTCTGTAGAATGGATTTAAAGTATATGTCCGCATCCTTGTGAAGCATATATAGACAAGCATAGGGTGGGCAAGAATCAATTATATTGTTCGCTTTTGCTCAAGATATACATGTATGTGAAACTTGCAAAATGATACTGAAATCATTCTCAGTCCACATCCTGTACTTTTGCCTCAGAGTCACAGATGACAACTGATTATATCATCTTCAGTAATACTCAAACTGGCACTTTAAGCTCAAGGCTATTTATTATTTGCATATCTGTGGCCATGGGAATTCCATTATAGTAAGTGTTGAATAGATTGCCCCATTATTGCTTTATTCACCATTTTCATACGCACATTCATGGTAATAGAAAAGAAGTTGGCCCCAAGCTGTCGAGTTTCTCTTCAAGGAGATCATTCCAGGGTGTGATTATATCTTTTGAAGCCTTGAATTCCTTCCCTTTACATTAAATGGGCTCTTAACTGCCAATGCCATGCTCCTTTCTATTTCCATATAATAGGAAGTATAGCCTTGTGGGGATCCATAATCTGTAGATACTTCAATAATCAAAGGCATCCAATGGACCTGCTGATAGATAAGAATGAGACAATATGGATGTAAACGTGCAATCCCTTATGTTCCAGCTGATATAATATTATAAGTGGTTTGGTTAGGAGAAGTCTGTCCCAGGTCCATGGAGAGCTTCAATTATTTAATTGAATTATTATATCTGCTTTAGGGTCTGTTTTCCATAATATATTGATATACATCTCCTTCTAATGCTCCTTAATTACTAAATGCTGATTCTGTATAATTTTTATGCTGATACTTGCCCTTGGTACAGTTGCCTGGCCATTTCATGGTCCTCTGACAGGCGTGTGTATAGCATTCTTGGCCCTTAGTCTATTGGGTATGGGATGATTTTATACTCTCTTCGACAATTTGTTGCTGCTGGCTTGTAATATATCTTTATGGGATTTTGAGAGGACTTTTCAACAAGAGGGGCAGCAGCAGAATCCATTAATCCTCTGCCTAGTTACAATTTTATGCTGAAGCTAAATGTAGATGGTGATGCTTTTAGTGTGGACCAAAGAGGTGGTGAGGGTGGATCTCAGCTGCTGGGGCAGAAAAAGGAACTCTTCATATCGGGTGAAGATTATGTAAGTTAGAATTTTTCCATTAATATTGTTATGAATGGAAAATAAGATTATTTATATCAATTAGCATAAGCAGTTTTTATGTGACTGGTAGGTCTTTTGGATACTTTAATGTCACATCAAACAGTTTTGTCGTGAAATCTGGGTTATGGTTTATTTCATTTGCCAAATCTAATGCAATCTATTATTATTGTCTTGCTTCAGCTGAAGCTAGCCATTCGTGAGGATTCAATTGTGTATGGAACTACAGGTGAACTGTAGTGCCACTTCAGCTGATGTTGCAGCATTTTTCTTCACTTTGTATGCAATTTTCCTGTCCGGAATTGATACAAACCTAAGCCTAAGGACTCAAAATATTAATTTTGTTGAATATAAAGTAATTGTAATTGATGAGAATAAGGCTAAAACACTGAAAAGGCAAATACTCCTAGGCATTAAGCTCATAGCTTCTTGCACTACTGGAGAAAATACAAAATGACTGCCTACTCCCTCGCTACTACTCATCCCTATTTAAATGCTCACTCTTCTATTTATGTGCGATTTGGCAACATCTGATTGGATTCTTGGATTAGCATTTTTCAAGGTGAAATACTTATATTATATAATGTAATTTGCATAGGTGTTATACTGGCAGGAACAATTGAGATATGAATTTTGAGAGGACATTCATTCATATAATTACTAATACTAGCTATACAAATGCTACCATTAAATATATTCAATATTATACAATTCTACCCCATTAATATTGTTATTGTCTTCAGGAGTGGTAGCTTCAGTGAATTGTCTTAGACCTTGAACGAAGAACCGAAACGCTGAAAAATTGGAAAGAAAGAAACAACATGGACTATAAATCACCACCATCAAACACAATGCAAAGGCCAAAGGAATAGAGTCGCAACTCATCAACCTTCACAGCAACCGCAGCACTCGTTTCACCGTCAAAATCCTTTGATGGATGTTTATTTTGGAAATTTAAATCGGTAATTACACTTATCTGCACCAAATGGAAGCAGACGCAGAAGTGATGTACCGTCCACTAAGCACAGTTGCACCCTTTGGCGGTGCCTCGTCGCATGTGACACCCAACTCAACGGCATATTCATTCCAAATTATAGTTTCTTGTCCAAGTACATGCAAATGAAGCAGCTTACACTAATAAAATAAAATAATGTGAATCAGGCAAGGGAAATATAGGAATGTTTGTCCCTTCTCTTAAAAGTATATTTTTTTTAAATAAAGTATAAATAAAATTAATTACTACAACATCAATGTAAAATCATAAGTACCGAATGCGATTTTACTTTTCTTTAAAAAAAAAGGGAGTTCTAGGCATCAAATTTAATTTTTTGGATGCTTGCATGTCATTGTTGCCTAAGTTGTCTAAGGACACTCGTAGCTAAAAGCTGTGTTTTAGGAAGTTCATCAATCCTTACAGACTCCAATATGGGATTTTACACAGTCCAATGTTTGATTTTATAGTAGTATATTAGTAATTAATTTTAACTGAACACTTTTTTGAAAATTAGCTGCTCAAAAAGCAATAAATACACTTCAAATCCAACTGCACACCTCAAATTCCAATTGGGGGTGTCACCAATCACTTGTCACTTTTGAACTGGAATTAGTAGAAATGGAGTAGGTCTTTATGTGCCAAAACAATCTATCAGTTGCTTGCATATAATATAGATAACTACTAGAGTGGCATGCCGTGTAAGTTGTGATATTTTCATTTGCATGGTACAAGAATATTTTTTTGGCTAGGGGACCAAAACCCATATGACCCGGTCCTGGTTATACTACAAGAGAAGGATTCTCGCATTTGGAAGATTTTACCTTCATCTCCCAAGTGTTACTTGCATAAAACATTGATACTTTAAAGGCTCCTTTATGCTTCTTCCTTCCAATACGTTTTTGCTGACAATCTTCATCAAATTATGTGGAAATATCAACATGAGTAATTACTTTCTCTTAATAGTGTGGTTGATTTTTCTTTTCACCATTTTGGCATGTTCAATCATTTGCATTAAGTTTGGATTAAAGGAAAGAAAGGAAAGTAAACAATTCCTTTTCTTTCTTCGAAGAAATGTGGTAAAATGGAGGGAAAGAATTTTTTAGACAAATTTTCCACGGCCCCCTAAAAAACCATTCTATATGTGGAGAGAATTGGGAAGGAAGTGTATAAAATGACTAGAATGCCCTTTTACTAAAATGGGATTTTGAAACATTAAAACTTTAAGGACTTGATAATTTAATAAGTTTGAAAGAAAACCTAATTAATTATGTTTGCAATCAATACTTCTCTATGTAAACAAGTATTTCTTCTCTCCCTCTCTCTCTCTCTCTCTCTCTTTATTTTCTTTCTTACCCATTTCTTTTCTCTTACTTTATATTTCTTCCACTTTCTTTCCCCAATACCAAACATAGCGTTTGTTTCACTGTAGGCTATATGTCATAGTTTTGTAATCGCATTAGCAAAATGACATATTGAAGTTGGTTAGCATGGGACCTTCCCATATAGCCATTGTTTGGCATCTTCTTCTCCCTTTGACACGTTATATTCATATATTTTACTCATACGGTTGTGTTTCTTTCTGATTTCAAGTTGAAGCTTTTATATATTTGTAATGGAGGGTGGAGGAATCATATATCTTTCCACTGCTTTGACTAACCTAGTATGATTACGTTCTTACAGGAAATTGCATCGAAGATATTTAGAAGATCAATAAGGTGAAATTCCAAATGATCTCATTTAAAAGTTAAATGGTTACTTCCCCTAAATTTTAAAATATTTCAAAATCCCACTTACTCTTTGATGACTTGATAACATTTGATTTTTTAGTCTAATAAAAGTAAATTAAACTAAAAGTTTATGGGGTTTTAAACCACATTTCAATAAATTTGAGGGATATTTTTACACCAAGGTTAAACTCTGGGAGTTATTTGCCAATTTATTAAAACTTAGGAGGTTATTTGTAACCCTTGAAACTTGATAGGGGTGTGTCTATATCAAAATTAAAATTTAGGTTGCAATTTTCTCCAACCTTAAGAACCTTAAATTCAAAAAAAAAAAAAAAGTGCAACTCTACAACTCCCCCGAACTAGTTAGTTATTCTTCTTCTTTTATATTAAGAAGAAGAAGAAGAGGAGGAGGAGGAGGAGGGGAAAAAAAAAGAAACTAGCTTAATCTTTTATCATTTAGCTAATTATGGCTTAATATGATGATTAGGCATTGTGGTTTAAGTGGTTTATCCACTAACCTTTGTGTAAATTTCAACTAGATATGCAACTTTGTTAATTTTCTTACAATTTTTTTTCCCAAAACTATTTTTGAATACTAAATTATTTCATTCTAATATTTTTAATTTTTTTGTTTAGTTCTTGAACATTAAGGTTCCTAATTAGAAGCAAAATTAGAATTTTTGAAAAACTTAATTGTTTAAGCTCTAGTTAACTTGAATTGACTTCAACTGATTTCAATTTCTTATAATTAGTATCTAGATCATTTTATAAATTTTCACTAATCTGTGTTGTACTTTAGTTGAAATTCTCATCTAGATGTTCATACCCATTTGAGTAACATGTTATGTATTAGATCTACACAAAATCCAGGTTAGTATTTGGGGTTGCCCTTATTATGAGGAAGATCAAAGTTTGAAGCTTTGTGATTTGTTAAAGAGTGAGTCATTACTCTCCTTTAATGATTTAAAAAAGTTTCTATCTAAAGCTGGTAAGGAAGTCCTTATAAAAATTATTGCTAATGTTATTCTAACTTATCCTATGAGCTGCTTTATATTTCCAAGAAATGGTGTTATGGGGTGAGTGCCTTAATAGCAAAGTTTTAAAGGGAGCAAACAAAAGCTTATAATAAAATTCATTTGTTTAAATGAACTTAACTTACAATGTTTAAGTTCAAAGGAGGCATGGGTTTCAAAGACCAATGTAAGTTTAATTTGGCTCTTTTAGAATAGCAGGCATAGAGGTTAATACAAAATCCAAATTCCCTTTAGGTTAAGATCTTAAAAGACCGGTATTTTCCACATCATGCTACTAGTGATGGCAGTAATAGGTCAAATATTTCTTGAGGATAGAGAGGTATCGTAGATGATTTGAAAGTTCTTAAAGAAGGAGATATTGGATGGTATGTAATGGATGATCCAATAAGGTTTGGCACGATAAATGGGTTCCCAAAGCAAATAACTGCAATATACGCCTGGTGAATGCTAATGAGTGATCTAAATTTGGTTGTAGATTTGTGATGGACGATCCATTGAGGTTTAGTAAGATAAATGGGTTCCTAAAGCATAGGACTACGGATTACCTTCAATGGATGTAGTAAATGATCCAAATTTGGTTGTAGCTAATTTGATTAATATTGTTATTAGAACTTGAGATTTAGGAATTGGCATTGAATGATCCAAATGATCCCATGTTTTGACAAATAAGGAATTGGCAGCCATTGTGCAAATAAAACCTTTAATAAGTGAGGAGGAAGATTGTTCAATTTAGTCTATTGTTAAGGATGGATTTTGCTCTTTACGTTCAACATATAGTTTATTTTTTTATCAAGAATAGGTTGTAGAAGAACAATTGAAGGTCTTTACCTTGCATGTGATACAAAATTCCCTATGGGGATTATTTGGAATAGCACCTATATTCCAAAGATGGAGAATTTTATTTGGAAATCATGCTAGAATTACTTATCCTTATGAGAGAATTTGATAAGAAAACAGGGGATTGAAATTACAACTTCTATGAATGTCTCAAGCCTGTGGAACATCTATTATTGCGATGCAATCAAACTACAATTAGTTGGTTTAGATGTCATGACTTTATGAGGAAGATCTTCATATTAGCTCCTTAAGTAGATGTTTATCTAATGTTTTAATAACAGGGAAAGCAATAATTGATAAAAAGAGGCAATTGAGATTATATATGTATATTGGTACATTTGGAAGGATAAATGTAAAGAATAACCGTCAGGCTTAGAAATAACTAACTAATTTGAGCACTATCTTCTAAGTGCGTGAAACCAAGCTTCAAAAATACTAAGAAAGATATTTTGCTCTTCACAAAAGTATCCATGATTAACAATTAAGTAGTAGATAGTACCCTCCCAAACTATGACTATAGTTGTTTTAAGTAATGTGATGGATATAATTGCTATTTGCATATTGCCCGATGGCATTGTAAGAAATTGGTGCTTGCAAACGAGAGTGTTGCTCCGATGTACGGCATCTTACTAGAAACCTAACAAGTCAGTAGTAGTGGTGCTAATACCATTCTACTTCTTTCATGTAGGTGCAACTAAATGGGTATGGTATATCCTTAAGTGCACAAGACAATATAAGTACCATGAATATACATTAACAATAGAAAATCGAGAAATGGCAAAGCAAAATAAAAAAATAAAGTTATTTTTATTCATCAAATTTCATTCAAGCATATAAGTTGTCAAATGTAAAGGGAAAGATAAATCATATTGTAATACTACTTCTAGCTTAATAACTGACTTTACAATTAAATTGAGATCCCTACTTCCATGCTGTTTTTCTATCTTAAGTTTGGTTTATTGAGTTCAGCTCTAAGTTGATCTCGACATTTTACAATGTCATGGCAATCCGATACCTATTGAGCTTCAGCATCAATAAGCTCCATTTTGCAAATCTTAAATTTCAAAGCTCATGCTACAGTGACACTATAAATTAAAAGTTCTAGATTGCTTATATGGTGAATCCTAAGATTTGTCTAATAAGTCAGCAACTTTTCCTAAGAGTGTTATGATGCCAATAATTACCTCAGCACCTAAGCAAATGAGCTCTGCCCAAAAGTCTGCTTCTATTGCATGCAAACACTTTAATGACAACAAAAGAGATACATGCACAATATAACCATGAAAGGAAGCATTATCATCTGAACCTACAATAGCTATAACTTTATTAGATTTCTCTACTCCATGTTGTGATGCTCTAAAAACTGGGGGAGGAAAGACATGAGGAGTTATAGTAGTAGTTGAAGAGGCAATGTAACCTGCCATGTCATGAGATTGTGGTTCTACTAATGAATCTGTATATACCTGAACTTGACCCTCCTCTACATGCATAGGCTCTTCATCTTCTTGAGTGATTATCCTATTGAGATCCTCATAATCTTAGCGTTATCATACCAATGTCATCCCCTTAGGTTGAGAAATCTATCATATTGATAGGAAGACTATCACATGTTTCTAAATCGTCATCCACATATATTAAGAAGGGATGTGCATGGTATGGTTTAGTTCAATTCGCCCCCCAAATCGTATATATGGTTCAATTTGTAATTTTTTCAAATAGATAAAAAAATGGTTCGTATGGTTCAGTTTGCAATTTGAACCATTTTTTATTCTTAAAATTAAAATACATTTTTGTCAAAAAACTTCAATTATATATTTCTTATTACCAATACAAATATAAATAATAACATTTTATATTAATTATTTACCTAAATAAATATGTAAAGCTTTTTATAAGGGAGAGATTTCAATTATCATAAAGTTATAATCAGACTAAATTATGATGATATACTAGACTCAATAAAATGAGAATATGCTATCCTAATACGAGGTGCAAATTTTAATTTGTTGTATTCTTTTAATTAACACGCTAACAATTATATAAACCAATGAGTAACCAAATAGTAAAATTAGAATAATTAATAAGACAAAGGGGAAAAAAAAAAGAATGTTTAGAATATTATAGGCTAAAATCTAAAAATTGTCTTATTTGTTGACTTACCATAACATCGAAACATAATATGACTATTCTAATTTCATTTTCATGAATAATACATATCCAAGTAAAAAATTTAAAGAATAATTAAGTTTTTTAAATAAAACAATTAAATGAAAGAAAATAATATGTTTGATTTTTTTTCTTTTAAATATGTAAAACGATTCAGTTTAGTTTGAACCCACAATTCGGTTCAAGGTCCCAAATCATGCCGTAAATCGTTTACTCTTTACCTAACAAAACCACAAATTGAACCGTTTCAAAAAATGAACTAAAATTTTGGTGCAATTCAATTCTGTTTGGTTCAGTTCATGGTTTAGTCCTTTTTTTTTTTTTTGCTTTTTTTGCATAGCTTTAATACTAGGGGATCACCTATAGTACTAACATTATAAGTAGGAGAAGGTTCATAGTCAATCTGGTCAATATCGTCTTCTTCCTTTGTTGTATCTATAGTAATCATGGGATGACCCTTAGTTTGAAGTACTTTTCCATAACTATAGTGGTTTGGAAAAGGCTGAGTAAAAGGAGGAGCAAATGCTACTGTAGAATTATCTTTTGAGTGAGCAACAATAGTAGTATCACTGCAATCTTTGTTCTAAGATTTTTGTTCAACCAAAGTTGAAGAAGTGCCTTTTGTTATCATATCTTAAAAACAAGGAACACTAATTAAACACATAATTGACTACATATATATACAATCTAAAAGGAGAAATTTATTACCTCCCACAAATGCATGCTTGTTTTGCCTTATTACAGATGCAGGAAGCATAATGTGACTAATCAACATTGTGGTTGAAGTATCATTCTAGTCATCGTTAGGAAGTTGGAAGTGAATTCACACTTATAGATGGTAGATTGGCAAAATAACATCTACTACCATAAAAACGTATTTCTTGGATGCCTTAAGTGTAAAGACCTGACCCACTAAATCCCAAGATTTAGAGTACCGAGTCCTCAACCACATATAACATTTTCACATTATATGTAAGATTGTCCTAAAACTAATAGTTTATGAGAATTGTTTGATCAAATCTACTAAAACTTTATAAATAACTTTTAACAAAACACGATTGCTAATAAAAGCAATCCATACATATATACATTATATGTACAAGTTTCAGTGTCAATATAAGACACTACAAAAATTACAAGTTTTTCTTGGTACAAAAGATAATCTAAAGAGATCTTAAGGTCTTTTACAACTTAGGCTTATTTAACAAGCCTTCTATATAGAGAATTATGCTTTAAACAAAAGCTGCTCTAAAATCCAAGGGCATTCAAGTCCTACTCGTCCATGAATCTCTCAATATCTGACTTGTATCCCAGATCATCATACAACTCATCTTCATTATCTGCAAAGTAGCAAAAGTGTGCCAAAGGCCTAGTATGCAATAACAAATACAAAAACAATTTATCAAGCAAACTTAAATCAAATGAAATGCATCAACGATCAAGTCATTATCTTATTAAGTTTTCTTTTAACAAAACAATAGTAGGGTATTCAAACCCCAGAATCACGCTCTGGGAATTTAGGAGTCCTAAGTAACAGTAGTTGCTCAGGGGGTTGATATAAGCAGTCCGAATACTTATATCTCCTATATCTATTCCATAAAGAAATAGCTTCATTTAGGGTTCAAATGCCGTTGCCCGACTCTACTTAAACTCAGTCCACAACATGAGCCTAGTTCACAAGTTCCCATCAACTTTGAACTAAACCATGGCATTTCTCCCTAATTTTAAGCAAACGTTACTTGGATACTATTCTCCCCATCGGCTATCCACTGAACCAAAAATGAATCGCTATTGCATCATAGCGTACCATTGCATCATGGTAAAGTCATTGCATCATGACTTAGGTTAAGTGCCTAACTAACAAATCATTGCATCATGACAAGTTTGCTGTTCCTCGGACCAGATTAAACAGCGTAATAGACATCTAGTTCATTAAAGTATTAAGCCAAATTGAATTAAATCAATTTTAGTAATGCCTATTCCTAGCATACAACAAATAAGCTATCACGTACCTGTACCCAATAGTGTATTACTATATTTACTCGGAGGGGAATTAACTTAAGAACCTTTAACTGAAATAAGAAATATCGAAACAAATCAATAATCGAACATAGAATATATATATATATATATATATATATAACACAATCCTAAGTTAACTATACAAGGAGATTCATTGAACTTAAAATATAGTTTTAACATCTAACTGATACATAAAGCTTATAGATTCATTAGAAGATCATATATGAAGTAAAGAATGACAATTGAAAAAGGTTGAATTTGTAAAACTCAGGGGATATGCGGCCTATCTAAACAGGCAAAATTGAACTGAACGCAGGCAGCGTTGGAATTATACGCTGGTGGCGTTAAGCCCGGCGTTAAAAAAAAATCAATTTTGTTCGCATTCAATACCGAAGTCCGGTAGCGTTGAAGCTGCTAGTTATGTGCCCTAGGCCATATGGATTCTTTATCATTTGTATGGTTGTTATCAAGTCATTTTAATTATCAAAGTTATTTTTGGCCTATTTACTTTGGTAATGTTATTCCTTGAATATTTAGTTATGTCTTATGTCATTAAAGTATGTGACTTTAATAGTAGAACCATAAGCTGAATTATAACTTTATTCTAAATTATCCCTAGTCACTCATTATGTGGAATGATAATGAATTAAGACTAGTATGATTGCTGTATGATGATCAAGTTTTACTGATCATGGATATGGGATATTAATTCAGCACATAGATACAAACAGGAGTGTATTGTATTGGATTGACCAATTATAAGAATACTGTATAGATCAATGCAATAAGTATTCTTTTTTACAATGTTGTTTGAGTCCTTTAACCTAATGGCACCATGGATTCCTATATAACAGTTTTCATGTTTTGATTCATCTCTTCATCATCTTTAATCGGATGATTGCAAGAATAAACTTGGGCATGCAATATATTATATAGAGGAATGTGAGTGTTAGTGAAGGGATTTGTTCATCTCATTAATTTGAGAGAGATATCTATCAGGCCTCTTGATGAGTAAGACTGAGAAATGCATGGCCATGCTCGAATGAATTGATAAAGAGTTATCAATATCATTTGTTTAAGTCAGTCAAACTCTAGATTCAAGAAATAAGTAATTAGACAATATAAGAGTGTTTTGATCCACACCTTATGTTTGATTATAAGATATCGTGTAACAAAAGAACTGAATGACTAACTGTTAGTAGGTAAAGTCGGATCATCGATCTTCACTAAAATTGGGTAGACATAATGTCTTGCTAGAGACCAATTATGTCTTGTAGTCCTAAAAAATGTTTAAGAGCTACTACCAATTTTATGTGAACCTACAGGGTCACACATAAAGAATGAATAAGATGGATCTTCGATAATCGTATTGGGAATTGATTAATTATTTATTTGTCGATTTTAATTAGATTAAAATTAACAAATAAATAAATTAAGATAATAAGGATATATATGTCTTTCTACATAAACCTAATTTGTTCAGGGTAATTTGAAAAGACATAACCCTTATATATCAGGGTAATATGAAGGGACATAACCCTTCTATATATATTCTCTTTCTAGGTTAATTTTTGATCATCTGACGCTGGCCGTCATTTTAGAAAAGAAAATTCGTAACCTAGAAAGAAAGAGAGGGGATTCCCAAAGGTCGAAATTTTTCGACGTGCTAGCACACACGAAGATCCAATTCATTCGCGTGGATACCGGTAGAGGGAGTTGGTATAATCTGCATCTCCTTGATCCCATCATCAAAATAAAAAGGTACACGATTCCCTTTTATTTCTGATTTAATTGAAATGCTTGGATCCGATTGGGAATTTAAAAAAAAAAATGATTTTCCGCTGCACGATTCAGATTTGGATCGTAAATTCCCAACAGAAGCCCTAGTGGCCGACATACGATTTGAAAAATAAACATTGGCCAATTTTTTTACCAAAAGCCGGTGGCGTTTTAAGTGGTTTTAGAAAAATCGGTTCTGATCACATTCAACACTGCCTTTATGCCGACGGCATTGAAGTACCAGATACCGGTGTATACTAAAAACAGACATGTTTGAAAAGTGCTTATTTCCCCTGTTTTACACTTTGAACATTTATAACTTATAACACTTTTAATCCTTCTTCAAACATATATATAACTTCATACACTATTTTCTATTCACATTAACCAATCCTAGCAACTTTGGACATCATAACAACACATCAAACTACTTCATTCACATCATACCCTCTCCTATATCTTCATTTCAACTTAACTACTCAAATCAACTTCAATCCTCCTCAACACTTCTCACTACTTCCATAAAACATAAACAAGTCCATACAACAATAAAACACAACCTAACATTTATCAATACATAAAACCATTCAACTCATATGACATTAAACTCATTCTAACATAGATTTTACATCTATATTACAAGAAAGAAAATAAACAAAGAGTTTATACTAGCTTCAACTTACATGAAGAGGCTTTGGCTTGGGGAGATTGTTGAATCCAAGAGCTTGTTATTAGTTTTGGTTTAGGGCTTACGGTTTAAGGATAGAAAGACAAAAGAAAGGAAAGAAAAGTGGGAAATTCGTATGAAAAATGTGGGCTGCCAAAAGAGACCCTAATTAATCAAATTTGAGACTTATATTTATCCTAAGTTTGATTTTTGGGATATATATGACTTAGGCTCAATTTGGCTTAATTTGGAGCTAATTTGAGTTTAATTTGAGCTTGAAAATTAGGCTTAACTTTTGTAAAAATTCTGCTAACAAAATCTTAGGCAATTCAAAAGTTGTTTTTATAATTTTAAACATAACACATACATATTAATTCCTAAGAGACACAAACATTAATTATACTATGCACACATTAATATACATAAAACAATAACATTAATCTCAACACATACTCACATATATTAATAATTTACATTAATAAACATAGTATATTAAACCTATTTCTATACATTCATTTTCATATATCAAAATTACTTCAAACTTAATATTTAGAACTAATATTATATTCACATGAAAATTCAATTATTGAATAAATTAGATTATTTCATTAAGACACCCTATCTAGCATGCTAATCACCTACTTGAAGCGACACCAAGACAATTCACAGGTGGAAAAAAAAAAAACATCTATCTAATACCAATATAAAAGTTGTTGCATTTTTTAGGACTAAGTGTCTCACAGCACTTGTCAAAGTCTTATATCAATAGTTACGACAAAAAGGATCACTTTGGTTAAACTCAAAATGTCAAGCAACTCGATGCGGTGAGTACGCCATCACCCTTCACTCTAGGAACTTGATAGATGAATCACGTCAATCATGAAGTGCAAGGAGGCCTTCAGGCGTACACTAAAGAACAAACCCTGCTTCAGCACTAGAAAGTTACTTACCATGCCCTATGAAGTTTGCTGAGTCTTTAGAACTTGAAGGGTAATATTCTAGCCACCACTCATATCTTTTTAATTCTTTCTTGTATGGATGAAAGTCAATTTCTTGGGCATCATCTATAACATCAAGTAATAAACCCAAAGGCTTTCTGTCAACCCATGCCCTAACTTAAGGTTTTACAAGATCAGGTTTCTTAGTGAGAAAACCGTGATATTTCTTTTAGTGTTCATTAAATTAGGTGCAAGAAACCCCTAGTTAGCTTGTGATATTATGGCATACCTTTCCTTTGGTCATACAAAAGTTTCACTATAAAAATCTAATCGTCGATATAAGGTAACTAAATAATAAAACACTAAAACAAATCACTCCCCACATGTAATATGAATTGTTGAGTGAAAAAAATAAGGACTATTGCTCCACTTGGAAACATGTATAGGGATCATCACTAAGTAAAGGAATGCTTCTAGGTCATATTTGAATTACATTGAAAGTAGGATTATAAAAAAAAAAAAAAAAAGTTAAAATGAGTAGTCACAATGGAACAAAATAGACAAAGTAAGAATAAATGCTTACTCACACTATAAAAAAACCCTTTGACATGAGTCCATTCGTGTACAAAAAAAGTGTCTTATCTATGCACAAAACGATGCTTACCTTCGACTATCTTTTGCAATCTTGTTTATTGGCCTCTGATGTTTCCATCAACTCACCGTCCTCTTCCAAGATCTTAACTGTGGTAATATCAGTTAACCCAAAATTAGGAGAATTTAAGAAGTTGAAAACATATTCTAAAGTTAGCCTAATTTCAACCCATGATGTCACAAAAGTGTGGGTTTAGATACTCCAAATGAAATCATAGCTCTCCATAGTTTTAAGGCCTTGAAAATTAATGGCCATTTTAGAGAAGATCCATATGGAATAATTAATTCTTGTCCTTTATAAGATGGACCAATAATTAATTGTTCACAATGTGATATACCTAAAATTTCCACCCTATAAAATTTACTTCGAATAACAAAGAATGGTTTCTAAGAGTAGAAGCTCCTTTCTCTCATTTCTAAAATGCATTATCGAGTTTTCATCTATATTTCGCTTCTAACTCTATAAAACACAATTCATCATCCATAGGTAAATGTAGAAACAAATCTCAATTCTTAACATCCTTCTAGAAAAAATCATTCTGAATTGTTAGATTAGACCACTTGCTATGAGGTAAAGGCACGTTTCGCCCATGACCTAAGTTTGTCAATATTTCATTACTTTTGTTCACATTACCACTGTGAGATCAGCTCTTCTTAGTTTCTTTTATCATTCTAAAGACATTTGTCAAAAGTAGAAGCAATGATTATGTAAGGATATTACCACTTTTGGGAGGAGAATTACAGTCATACATACATATACAAAAGATGAGAAGGTTTGCTACTTGTAAATTCAAATCAATAGTATGAGATATGAGACATACTCAACATGTGGATTATACATGAACAAGAATATACTAATGACATGCAATACATAGGAAAAAAGGTAATAAACCATTAATTCCCAAAAAAAAAAAAAGAAAGAAAAAGATGAAGGGTGAAGAATTTATTTTATAGGGGAGGGAAAACCCCACATAAGATTTATTAACTTACGTACTACTAAGGATACAAAACAATGAAGAGCTTCTCCTCCTATGGTCATGAGGCTCCACAATCATTATCAAATGACTAAATGAGCAAGACAACAAACAGTCTCCTCTTAAAGTGGTATGGTTTCGAGATCATCTTGTGAGCGATTAGAACACGAACTATCGAAAGTCTCTTCTTGCAATAGAATTGTTCTAGGATCATTGCGTAAGCGACTAGAACATTGATGAGTGGGAGTTTCCTCATACAGAGGTACATTACTAAGGTTATCATATAAGCAACTGGAACACAAACAACTAAGAGACTCCTCTTACAATCATGGGGTCTCATAGTCATCAGGTGAATGAGTGGAGTATGGAACGAATGAGAGTATTTGCCCTTACAGTTACATGAATCATTCATCATCACAAGAACAATTGACTTTATCAATACTTCTATCTCATCATATATGTCTAAGCTATGGATATTTATGTAGTGTAATGACTCATTGGAATGTTGAAATGTATAAATATCAAGGCCGCGGGTACGCAATTTTATTATATATACATACGACATATCGTAATTATGAAATGAAAATAAATTTCATAAACCTAAAATTGGATTAAAGGAAAAAAAAGAGGGAAAGAAAACCAACAATTGAATAATTTTCTACCAATATATGATCTTTAGGTAGTAAAAAGTGTGAAACTAAGATATGCAAAATTTTGTTATTATTTATTACTGTAGAAAGAAGATATTATGAATTTGAATTAATATAATATAAAAAGAAATTTTGTAGAATAAGATAAGAATATACATATTTATCCTTATCACGCCCCATAGGGTACCCTAAACGTAACAGTCCGCCGCATGCAATATAAAACTTAGGAATTACTACCAAAATCATTCTGAAGTCTCATACAGATACAAGGTATACCTTTTCGATAATAGAATACATGAACCAATAGAGATAAATAGTTTAATTTGACATACAATAAGCATCAGAATATAAACCATGAGTCCACATAATCAATGACAAAAATTATAGGGGCATTCCCCCGCAAAAGAATATTCAGTTTAAAAGTGGTCTTTTACAGTCATCCTATAAGTATTAGGGTTTCCCATAGAAGTCTATACAAAATTGAACACAAACTTCTAAAGGAAACTCTTATTTCCTCTACCTGCTCAGTAGGATGCCTCGGCCTTAGCCAAATATATGAAAACTGCAATAAGAAAAAGTTGTGGGGGCATAATCTATACTAGCTTAGTGAGTGAATACTTCCATAAAGACATTTATAACAAATCATTCAATCAAGTTATTTATTCAATCATATGGAATGCATCAACAACATGAACAAACAAGACGTATGATCAGCCAGAAATCATATGTGAATGGATTTACGCCCTCCATTCGGGGTTAGCATATTAACGAATACTATTGTACTACTTATTGAATTAATGTGCCATTTATGGATCACGAGTAACCAACTTATGTCGTTTATGGATCACGATCAACCAACTCATTTATGTCGTTTATGGATAACGATCAACCAACTTTTAGCCGTCTATGGATCACGGATAACCAATATATGCTAATGCTCCATCCCCATCATGAAGTGATTATGTCCATGTTAATTATCAATCCGAATAATTATTAATACCAATTTTTTAGGTGATCAACTAATCTCGCAGATAATCAATCCTATAATATCTTAAACAAATATAAGTTAATCACCCGGTTCCGATATTCTTAATACAATTTCTCAAGTCATCAACAAGTATACATAATCCCCCATAATTCCCATCATGCAAATCTATTTTTATCTTTTGCCTCACATTCTAGTGCAACTAATCACTACAAACACGATCAAGAAATGAAATTATGAAGTAATACTCACTCTATCGTAGATCGCTAGTCTCTTAGTAATAATAGTCCGATGGTAACAATTCCTTCAGATCCAAGTCATCTAAATGAAATAAATACCCAAATGAGTATTTCAACTCATATCTAATCTATTTTATTTCATAAAAACTATTAAGTTCGTAATTCTCGTCATTAATGGAAATTCCAACTTAAAATGGTCATAACTTAGTCATTTAACTCGGAATTTCGCAAATTATATACCGATTCCTATCTACTTGAAAAGATCTATATAATTCTAATATAATATCTCAGTTTTGAAAAATTTTAAGTCACAAAAAGTTTGGATCAGTTTTGATCAGTAGCCAAACATCCATTTTCGAAATTGCTTTTGTAAAGAGTTATGATGTTTCTACTATCCATGCCAATTATGCATGCACTATTAACAAGTTACTATCATGGATGGTATGTTATGAGCTTTCTATATGTATGTTCTTGATGATATTCTATTAGAAGAATATTTTTAGAAAGCTTCTACTTTACAAGATGTCATAAATACCTGACTTAGCAAGACTAGTTTTGTGTTCTTGACAAATCGCACTTGTTTTAGAGATTTTTCTTAATAAAATTTATTTATTCTTGCTCAAATTAAGTATTTACTATATCTGTTCCTTAAGGTTTTCATTTTTCAATAAAAATCCTCATTTTACACTTTGTAAACAAATGTTTAAATATGGCCTATTCCTAGATTCGAATTTTGTAAAAATGATTTTGAGGATTTCTTTAAAAAAACTTATTTGATACTTAAAAAATTAAGGCTTCACTAATCCTATCCCCTAAGGACTTCATTTCCTTAATAAAACTTCATTTTTGGATTTGAAAAAAGGTGTTTATATACTATCTTTTCCTAGTTACGAATTTCATGTAACTAACATAAGATCCAAATTTTCTATCTTGTAAATATTTCTTGTTTGACAAATTTCTTTTAGTAGATCTACCATTAACTTATCAAAATTATCTTCTATTGATACCTATTCCATATGCCCTTCATTTTTCACATAAAACTCATTTTTTGGAGTTGAAAAATAGGTTTTCAAAATATAGCTCTTTTTCCATCCGAAAATACACAAGTTTATTTTGATGAAACAAAATTTGTTCTTAAGCTTTTTGGCTCATCTTCATAAATATCTTAACTCTAAAAAAACATTTATTTACATAAGACAAAATCTTTATGGCCATTTATTCATTTTAAACAAAATAAATGCATGAGATCTCAAATGACACATAAAGGATGGACGTTTAGAAGCTAGATCTTAGTGTGGTGATCATGTTAGATGTATGAAATGAAGTATACTATTATGATAACAATTTAGTAGCAAGATTTCTACATAAGATCATCACTATATGAACATATATTATGATCATGAAAAAAATTTGTGCTTAAAACATAAGATCCACAACTTGTGATGGCTTGATTATCATGTTTTAGTGATCTCACATCCCTTGCATGAAGCTCATGGCGGTTTTTTGTGAATTTACACATGATTAATCTTACCATTACATGTTTTTGTGGTAATAGTGTATAGATCTATTACCTATTAAGCTTGTAAAACAAGAGGAGTTGAAGAAAAAAAATTGTGTATGAGTGTGTGGTGTGGAGAGCTCACGGCAAGGAAGAAAAGAGAGAGAGAGGATTGCAAAATTTCCAAAAGTGAAAATGAAGAAAGAGAATAAAAGTGTAAATGAGAATGCATAAAATGGTATATATAGAGAGAGGTATTAAGGTTTTGTGTGAATAAATAAAACGAAAAAAAAATAAACAAATGAGAGGGAAATATGGGAGGGGGGCATCGACTAAGAGAAGGAGAGGGAGAGAAAGAGTGTTGTGTGATTTTTCAAAAATTGATTTTATGTAATAATATGTGACAATTTGCATGGAAAAAGAAAATGGTAATGAGTGAAGTGTAAGGATGTAAGAGTAGGGGTATGGCTTGTGAGTGTGAGTAAGATATGAGCTTGTACTTATGAATAGTAATGAATAGAATATTAGACAATTCAATTACCTGTTAGTAAAGAAAATACGATAAAAAGTTATAGCTGTAATTTTTATAAACCGAAAAATCATAATAATTATATTTTTGAATTTCTTATTAAATTCCGGTCTTAAAGAGTATTTCGAAATATTTTTCTAATTTCGAGTCCCGAGGCCTGGTTTTCTGGAATGGATCCCAGTTGGGTTCGGAATAGATAATTTCTCGAAAACTGATCTTTTTATGTTTCGATATATTCTTTAGAACTATAATCTAGATTAACTTGCTCTCAAAAGTCCTATGGTTTTATTCTCGGTAAAGCCGGATTTAGGGTTTCTAGATTTCTTTCTAACCCTAGCTATTCCGATTTAGGGTTTCGGTTTCCGATTCGGTTCTCGAAGTCAAGCTTGGTTTACAAAGAAAGCCGGGGCTTACAATCCTCCTATAGACATAGTAAATATCTTAGACAAGGTGGTCTAATGAATAGATGAATGCAAGAATTATACAAACATTGACATGCTGTAGTTGAATTATACACACACGTAGAAGGAAGAGTACAAGTAAATCGCGATTTGATATAAACATACCAGGTTGCACTAAGGTTAAATGTATTGTATCCTGGTATGTTTATATAAATCGCAATACAAAGTTTTACCATAGTCGCTATATCGGGTTTTGTAAAGCGATATAAATTTTCAATGTATTTTGCATTTCATTTTTGTAGTATAGCATCACACTAATTCAGATTTTATAAATAATAGGACTAATGAAAGAGACAAGTGAATGATGACATTGCCGACACGGGTTTAGTTGGCATGGGGTTTTTGACTTAATGATTATGCCAATCACAATAAGAAAACTCTTGCGTTCTATGCCTCTAGCCTAGACATTGTCACGGTTCCGGAACCAAACCAAACAGGAAAAGGCGGTTCCCGGTTTCGATTTTGGAACAGCAGAACCGTCTTTTTCTTAAATAAAAAATAAATTTTATATTTTAACAAAATAATTTTGAAACTCAAAATAATTAATTATTGGGTCTAAAAGTATTAAATTTTTTAGCCAAAATTTCTAAAAAAATTTTAGAATGCGCATTTATTTATATATAAGCACAACTAATATCAATTATAATTAGTAATATGAGATCATAAAGTACTCTACAAGATAACAAGAAAATTGTAATAGAAAAAATAGTCCCATATTATTAAAGAATGAATTTTTCTTTTAATAGAAGTTTATATAAAATAAATTATTTATAATTATAAGTTATGTTTATTTATATTATTGATAATAAAACATTAAATATTGTAAATAGGTAATAAAATTTACTATTCATATGAAATAGTATAAACATTAATAATTGTATATTTAATATAATTTTGAAAAATCTTTTTACATAATTATTTTCTTTTTTTTAATGGAACCGATTGGAACTGTCGGTTCAACCTAGTTCTAGACCTAGAATCGTCTAGAAACCGGAAAACCGGTGGTTCCTTAGCCGGTTCGAACCGACTAACCAATCCGGTTTTGGTTCTAGACCTTCGGTGATGATTTTGGTTCGGTTCGGTTCGGTTCGTGGTTCGAAACCGAACTGTGCCTATATCCACTCTAGCTTGACATCTCAAGACTTAATTAATGATGATGCTATAGTCGTAATAAAAAAATCGTTCGACTAGAAATGGGAATGTAAGTTTGCACATATTTCTATTGCATTTTATACATATGATACATGTTATGCTTAATAATTACTATGCACATATCTTGTGTTATAAATGTGATTTTAAAGTTGTATTTTGATAATTAATTTTAATTCAACCTTATTTAAGCTATTACTTTCAATAAGGATCCTACACAATAAATAATTTCTTAAAAGATTTATAGCTTGGATTAGAAGATTTGATGAAGCTGGATAAAATTACGAATGTAAATTCAGAAGAAAGATATGGGATATTTAGATTGATATGACAGACGTGAGAGTGGAAAGATAATTTCAAAGGAAAGATTTGTATTCATGATATGAATTATTAAGGAGATATGACATGAGATCATATGTGAAAATTTAAGAACAGTTGAGAGATTGAGATATCAATACAACAAAAATATCTTAATTAGCAAATCAAGCACTTCATCCAATTATAGTGGGGAGGCAGGACTGAAAGGTTAGGAGAGCTATAATGAGAAGAAAACCATGATAACCGTCATGAAATATAGAGAAAAGGGGGAAAAAAGAAGAAAAATAAGAAAAAAAAAAAACATTACAATATAATTGTTGATATATGTAATACAAAAATAAATTATACGAAAAAAAGTGAAGTAACAAACATAGACATTATATTATATATATATATATATAATAAAGATTTATAACCTTTTTACAAATGAGAGTAATGATGATAACATTTGCATTTGAGTGATGATGATGATGATGGTAAAGCACTTATTTGATTGTACCTTTACTCTTAAATAATAACTCTTACTTTTTTTTAGCTAAATAACTCTTACTTTAGAAAAGAGGCAATTTGTGTGTACATGTAATTTAAAGAAAGTGAGAGTAGGAGAGATAAAAATAAATAAATAAATAAAACGTTTATTTTTCTTTTGTCAAGCATATCATTGATACTTTAAGATATATCATGATAAGCTATAATTCTTTAAATTAGATATGCATAAATTCAAATATAAAATTTTCCTTTTTTAGTAAAAAATTGAAACAAAACAAACAATTTTAAACTTATCTAATACAAATAAGATATTTTTGTATTTTAAAATCTCAATAATAAAATGAATTCCCTTAAATATCATAATAATATATTATAATATTGATAGAAAAGGAAAAAACTTAATAAGTATCATAAATTTGTAATTTGAAAAGGGGGGCAAAAAAAAAAAAAAAAAAGGCAGCAACTTGAATAAGAAGTTGCCAATAAAAAAGAATTCAAGCTGTTTGAGATTATGATTAAATCTTCAACAATGGTAAGGGAAGAATAAAGGGGGAAAAAAAAGCAACTTCTTTTTTATCAATTACCTTTTATATATATATTATATATATATTCTCTTAAGGAGGAAAAAAAAAACTCATACATTTATTATACCAAGTCAATGTACAACCGAAAACAGATATACCAAGTCCATAATTTTCTGCTTTGTCACATTCTGACAGAAGATGGAAAATGTAATCTTCTAATACCAGGAAAACATTTAAAGTAACCAAACCTGTCAGCCAATTGCACAAGCACTGGACATTCTAATGGGCTTGGACATGTTTCTGTAATATCACTCCATTTAATTTCAAGCAGGCAGAAGCTTTTAGAGGAAATTTTTTTTTTGGCTGGAGGGACCAAGGCCCCTACGGGTAACCTGTGCGCTCGTTCCTGAAATTATAGAAATATATATGAAATTATAAGATATTAATATATGTAACATCCAAAGTCCACATCCTAGAGCTTGGCAAAAAATATATGACGACGATGGTTTGGAAGTCAATTGAAATCTTGAGGCAACACTATAACACGTAAATCAAATCATGGAAGTTTAGTAGATGCTTCCCAATGAAATATTAAGCCATAATAGCTTGCCTGAAGCTATGTGACCATTTTATGAGTGCACAAGTATCGTGCAGCACTATAGCTAAATTGAATATATATATATATATATATATATATATATCTTATGTCTAAATTCCTTCAATTTTATTTGAAAAACTTTGGTTGGGAGCAAAATATAAAGGGCTAAATCTAAATTATGAGTTTTAAAGTCCAGTAATAACTCGGACCTAACTCTTTGGGCTAAGTGATAAGGCTAAGAAATTCAAGTTGATGAAAATTAGGATAACCAATGAAAATTTGACATGATTAACTTAGAATAGAGACCATTAGATCAAACTAATCTGTTTACTTTTAACCTTTCTCAATATGCTCATACACTTAAAAAGATCATTCATGGATCTAAGAGCTCATGTAAGAACCTATCCATAGGAGGACTCATCTTATCTATTGATGGCTAGTAAAATATGATGGGTATCATTAAGAACCAAGTTCTATAAATACTCATAACTCCTCCTCATGTGAGGATCCAAGAATTGTAATAAAATGCTATTGAAATACTCTCTCAAGATATCAAATATAGCTTAAAACAAACAATATACTATCCGTCCTCTAGTACAATAGGGCTGTTGTCATATAATTTCTCCTCTAGTTATTAGCGTATTCGATCTCTTTAAGACTGCATACATTTCCTCTATATTTTCTCACTTTTAGTTATTCCCAGGGGCAAACCTTTGGGAGACCTATCCCCCAAGATTTTCTTTAACAATAGATATAATGAATATAATTAATTAGGATAAAATAAATTTTAAACATCTTATAGATATTACTATGAGCAACAGCCTAGCTATTTAGAATTTTGTTTTCCATATTGCACGTCAAGGGATCGAACCTCGATGAGCGTTACTTCTCGTCACAGCAAAATTTACTTTTGACTCAAATTGCAAGGTCTTTACAATGATTTATTAGGAAAAAAAAAAAGAAAAAGGAAATGCCATTTAAATAATTATTCTTATTATATATCAAATTCAGGTGGGATGAAATGCTATAATTTTTAAAACATTTGTAATGAAATATCCACTAAATTATAAAAGATAATTTTTCGAAAAACTTTGTAAGTGAATTTCTTTGTTGTCTTTTTTTTTTTTTTTTTTAAATATCAATACAAGTGAATTCATAATTGTACATGACATTTTATGGTACTACACATCTTACTCTTTATGTTTTCAATAAGAGCAATTTTATTCAATAAGAAACAATTCATGAAAAAAACTTCAAACAATAAATTAAAAACCCATCATAGCTTGATCCTCATACAAATAGGAATGTAAATGGGGATACATGACTTAGATAATCAATCAGATAATGGATTTCAATTCTCTAATAATTTTTCCTCTAATAAAAATAAAATTTTATATCGATATTATAATTATTACTAACTATCGTGCACATATAATGAGACCCTTCAATAATAAAGACCATAAAATTTTCTTATTTAAGAAAGAGAAAGTCCGTGCCCAATTCTTCATCCGCCCTAGTTATTCTTTATATGTGCTTTCACACACTCTTTTGAGACTCCATATAGCACAAGAGGCATGTTATATAAATGTTACCACTACAGTCAGATCCATCCCTCTACACCTTTCATCAACTCCTTGCCTAACCTTCTCATTGTGCTAAAAAGCTTCAACTATGTTACGAATAACCACATTTTAGCTGATAGAGAAAAGGCGAAAATGATGAAGTTTAGTAAGGCTGTCACCCACATGGTTGTCAGAATTTGTACTGAACTGAAAATGTTCATATGACAGGCTTTTCAGCAGGGCTAGAAGGAGTGCAAGAAACACAAAGCGAATCGGTGTAGACGTATTCATCAAATATAGTTGTCTCAAATTTCCTATGGAGTGCTCTAACATCCAGTGTTATTAAAATTAATGTGGATTCTTCCTATGATATGAATAGTGGAAGAGCATGCTTAGCAGTAGACGTCATTATGGTTCGATTTGGGTCTGGAACAGGACCTGAACAATCGATTTCCGATTCCAAAAATGATGAAACTGAAATAGACCCGTGAGAGCCGGTCCGATTCCTAGTTCTTAGGGACCGTCGATTCTCATGGTTCGGCTCTGGTTCTAGAGGAACCAGAACCATGAAATAAAAAAAATAAAAAATAATTAAATAATTTATTTAATTTAACTAAAAAAATGCAAACTAAATTTTTAACTTGAAATAACATTGAGTCTAACAATAATTGTTCATAGCCTTAGTTAAAAGAAATTCTATAATTATGTATTTATTCATATATAATCACTTGCACTTTTTTAGTTGTTTATTAGCAATGTAACACTTTAAAATATTCAAGATATAAATAATTTCCTACTACAAAAAACAAATCACACATTGTGAAGAAAGAAAGTCTATTTTGATTAGACGTCTACATAAATTTAATAATATATGATTTCAAATGTATTTATTATTTATGTTGTTAATAATAACATATTAAATATTGTAAATAGGAAATAAATTTTTTTTATTATTTATACGAAAGTAGTTTTAAATATTTGTTTTATAACTATAACTTTTTATAATTTTCTTTTCTTTTTTTTTTTTCTTTCTTCTTTTATAATTTTTATAGTGTAGAATTGCGATTCTGCTGGTTCTTAAACCGGTGGTTCCAAAATCGTTGGGTCATGCGGTTTTAGGGATGGAACCGTAAGGATCCGCTAGAACCGACGGATCCTTTACTGGTTCAGACTTGCCATTCCCGGGGCGGTTCCCGGTTTAGGAACCGCCGGTGATGGGTTAGGTCAGTTCGGATTCGGAATCGACCCGTGATAATGTCTATTTAGCTGCCATCACTAGGAACAATTTTGGAGATTTGCTGGATAGGAAAAACAGTCTTAGAGTTTATGATGATGCTAAGATGGGGAAGTGTTGTGGAACAAAGTCATTATTGAGATGGATGTAGCAAATGTTTTAAACAGTTTAACGCAAGACTCTTGTTGGGCATTGTGGAGGTCTTCACTTGGACATCTTAATCTTTTGTTGTTAGATGTTGTTAAGTCTGCACAATCTTTATGGGCTTCTTGAATTTAGAATTGTTGAAGTTTTGATGAAACAACAACAATAAATATGAATTGGCCAAAAAAAAAAAAACAACAATAAATATGCATAGAACGAACTTTTTATGCATATATATGGCTATAACAAATAGGACATACATGTCTTTTGTCTAGGTTAACCTGAAAGGCGGTTATAATTCTATATTTTATTTGGGTCTTGTACCCATAGATGAAATGAACAACAGTGTATTTGGCTTGTGAACCCAAGTTAAAATTGTATTTGTACTTTATTATTATTATTTTTTTTAAGCAAGTGTTTCAAAAATTCTAGAAAATATTTACTATAATAGATGAAAAGCCGGGACGCATTAAATTTATTAAAGGCATATAGAGAAGTCTAAAAATGTTGCAATACAAATTGATATATTTTTTATCCTATGATCCTCAAATATTGATTTAAGCTTGGCCTGTATCTTTTAGTCAGCCCATGACCATTGTCTAGTTACTTTTTATTATTTTATTTGTCATATACAATCTTATTGTCATCGTCAAAGATAGTATAAATGGACCCAAATAAAATACAAAATTAAAACTGCTTTTTCCGGGTTAACCTGCAAAGACATCATGGATGTCCTATTTGTTATAGTCATAAATATGCATGGAAAGTTCGTTCCATATTACTTGCAAATGATTCCATAAATTGTGTTACAATATCAACCATTTAGGTTAATAACTACAGTTATAGTTTCGTAAATAATCATATATCTTGGATTTATAAAAATTACTAGTGCAATTAGAATATATTACATGGAAGCGAAACATATAAAGGATGAAGAGAAGCATTATTATCTTTCTTACGTTCCTTTTGTTTTAATGTAATTTATTTATTTATTCTAATAATGTATGTTTAATCAGTTCACCTCAATTAAATCTCCTCTTAAAACAATGAAATAAGAAGCGTGTCCAAATTTCATTTACAAAGTTGAATTGCAGTTAAATTGACAAAGGTTTCAGGTATGACGGAATGTTCTAGTTCATACGTTTCATTAACTGCGAAAAGTAAGGCAAAAGCACTCAGTATATTTCACTTCCGATACCGAAAATTGATTAGTAATGTTCTATATTAAATAAATATTTTCATTCATGTTAATTAATTTAGGGTAAATTACCAAAAAAGAAAAAACTTACCTGTATTTTCCGTTTTTATAATTATATGGCCCGTGTTATTTATTTATTTATTTTTTTGACAAATAAGAAATAACTTACCCACGTTACACTAGTTTCTTCTATTAAAAAATCTATCAGTATTATAATGTGGCAATCACATGTATGTTTAAAAAACAGAAAGAAATGTTTACTTTCAAACGGAACCTCCTTATACTCCATTCTTACAAAAGGGAAAGCACAACCTCCGAGTCTTTCAAATTATCGAAAACTAAAGCATATAAACACAATAAACAAACATGATAACAATGACATATTTCTCGTATTTGTCTAATACAGATGATGATTTTGCAGTGGAAGAACTCATTTCTCATACCAAAGACCTTTGCCTCATCAAACAAATTTCTGCTACAAATTGTTCCTTTTTCACTAACTTAATTTTGCCTACCCACGTTGACTTCTGATTCCAAAACCTCAAATCTTTCGCACTTACAATCAAACATCACCATAGATCTACCTTCAACACCAAACGTCCCTCACGCTGCCACACACCACCCCCTCCCCCCTCTTAAAAAAAAAAAAAAAAAGAAGGAAAAAACAATCTTTAGCTTTAAAATTTGGACTCCGTGATGATGATTTTAATTGAAATAGGGGTAAGGTAGTGAAAACAAAACAAAGTGATGAAAACCCAAATGAAAATTAAGGTTTTGATGCAAATTCAAGTTCTAGGTCTAGGTGTTGTTTGGATGAAGATTTCAAAGATGGTTCTTTGAAGGACTTGGATAAAAGGTTTGATGAGGAAAGTGAATGTTTCAAGGAGAAATTAGATGGGAAAATAAGTTTGAGACATAACAAAATTGGAGGTTTTCTTTGTCTCCTTCTAGTTATTCATGATTGGATGAATCAATTTTCCCACCGGACAAGAAAATTCAAGGATAATTGACGGCAAAAAAATATGGGTCTTTTACTTATTAGAGCAAGAACAATGATGAGTTTTGTCATAAATAAATGTATCTTTTGTGTTTTTTAAGCATACATGTGACTCCCAATACTAACAGATCCCTTTTTTTTTTTTTTTTTTTGGCCAAAACTAACAGATTTTTTAACAAAACAATAGGTAACACAAGTAAGTTATTTGTTAAAAAAAAAAAAAACAAAGATCACCTACTTACAAAAATGGTAAAACATAGGTCATTTTTTTCATAATTTATTCAATAACTAATTATATTAAATCAAAACTTCTTCAATTTGGACTCAAAAATAACTTAAGTGTTTTTTATTTTCTTTATACTGCACTTTTCTCTCTTTCCTCCAAGATTATTATGTCAATTATATATATTATTTATTATATTAAACCAAAATCTCTTCAATATGGACTTCAAAATAACTTAGGTGCTTTTGATTTTATTTGCAACCCCAACTCCCTCTCCCTAATCCATGTTATCAAAATAAAATAAAGGTCAAATTTATTTAGTTCTTAACATAATTGTGTTATTGCTTGACTTATACATGTCATATCAAGTGATATAATTATGCTAAAAATTTACAATTTCGCATTACTTAAGATAAACTCTCAAAGTGAAAAATTGATTTGATAATATATATGTTTTTCAACCATTTCTATAAACTTTCAATTATTCTAGATGTATTTAATCCTTAGAAATAAGATGGTATCTAATTTTACTAATATCTTTCTAACTATGTTGATAGCACTAAGCATAATGATAAAACGTCATTATTAATATATATATATATATATATATATATAAAGTATCGATTGTTCATTTTACTATCTAAAATTTTGATAAAATGGGAACAATCTCTTCTTAATTATAAAAATTAAATCAACTTTTCTATACTGTACTTTTCACTACTGATTCTTATCTTACAAGTTGTTTTATATTTTATTTATTTAGCTAATAGTACTTTCTTTTCTTTATTGGATTAATGTCGCAAATAGTACATAAATTTTGGCAAAATATGCAATTAGATACTTAAACTTTGAAATTTGTCAATTTAGTACTTAAAAAGCCTTTTTGTGATATCAATAGTATCTCTGTCAAATTAGCTAACACTGCTATCCGACGTGGTATTTTTAACTTTTATGATGGAGGTATTGATGAATCGTATAAAAAGTTCTTTTAGATATTAAATTGATCAATTTTAAAGTTTAAGTACCGAATTGATCAATTTTAAAATTAAGGTATTTTATTGCATTTGACAATGTTTAGTACCACCCACAATATTGACCCTTCTTTATTTTATGCATAGGTATAACAAGTGCACGTTGCCAAATAATATTTAACCACATAATAATCAAGATTAATACACAATCAATCTATGTGTCAATTCTAGCACAATATTAAAATAGTTTGCATATACATATGAGGTTGTAATAGTACCATTATTAAATCTTGTAATTAGAGAAACATAACCTATTTATTATTTTTTTTTATTAAATTTTCCATAGAATTTTGTGTGACATGCATAATAAAGAAAAATACAAAGAAATCTTTTCTTTCTTGTAATATTTTAAATCCTTGCCTCTAATAAATGGAGTTCAGGTGAGAGCTAAGGTTCCCAAGTCTTTCATGGTAAAAGTTCACCATAAAGGACTCCACCAAATGCCCTATCTCTAATGCTATGAATATTTACAACTAGGGCTAGGAATAAAAAATCAATCAAATCACAAATCGTATCAAATCAAATTAAAATTTTAATTTTTTTTCAATTGGTTTGATTATAGGTTTAGTTCGAAACATTATATTCGATTCACGATTTGGTTCAATGTTATGAACCAAGTCAAATTGAAATGTTTGATTATATGATATATAACAAAATAAATTCACTATATTGAAAACGAATGCCAATGGAGGACAACTAGACAAGAAAATGTTTGATGGTGGCTATATATATATATATATATATATATAAAAGTTTTATATGGCATCCAATAACCATATTATATTTGTGTATGTAGATAAATATATATTTATAATAAACATGTAGTATGAAGCATTACCGCTCCATAACATGCTGGCCAGCAAATCTCAACTAAACTTAATCGATTTAAAATGAAGATAATTAATATATCTTTTAGAGAAATTAATCATGTTAATGTCCCAGTAATTTATTTTAACTCCTGGGTGGAACTCCCCTTGTCCTTCTTCTTGACCGGTATTGTCTTTTTTTTTTTCATTTATTTTTGGCCTTTTTTCTATTTTGAGGGTTTTTTTCCCCTTTAGTTTCTTTTTCCTTTTTTTTTTCCCCTTTATTTATTATGTTAATGACTAGTACCTAAATACCCTTAGCATTTTTCATGAAATGATTAAAGAAATCATTGCTGCATCTTGTCAAAATATTCTTTATTAGTAATTGAAAAATTCATCTAGGTGCTCTATTTATTTATTTTATGATGTGCCTTTTAAAACTAAACACCAAGGGATATTATTTTCAAGTCAGTTTACGATGAATATTTTCTTATTAATTGGTAGTTGAAATATGTGTGCAGATTCATCCTGATTTTTTTTTTTCTTTTGGATTTATTTATGCAAGATTATGAGATTTGTAAACATATGCATTATTCTATATGTACACTTTCCTAATTGATAGAATCCATCGTCGTTTGAAGTCAAGGGCCACATCACATATTTTTTTTGTCTTTTTATTGAAATGGAAAAAACAAAAAGTTTTCTTTTTATATACTGTTCGAACCATATTAAACTTTTTTTATTTTCAAGTTCGAAAAATTAGTGAACCGAATCGTATGGACAGATTCGATTTTATTAAAATAACCAAACCGTAACTTTAAGTTAGGTTTGATTCGGGCGGCAAATTGGACTGGACCATACCACGCCCAACCCTACACTACAACAATAAAAATTGATTCTAGCTCTTATATTACTGGCTAACTTGATTAGAATATAAGAACTTTTAATTAAAAACAAAATATCATGCATCGTAAACTCTTATTTTGTTCTTGTTTGCAAAAAACCATGGCTCAGTTCAGCCTCAATCTATTTACCATTTGAGCCACAAAAGATTATATAAATTGATTTATTTAGTGACTTAATCTCCAATTCTGTTATTGGATCAGGACAATTCACAAGTGGGATAGAAATATTTTTATAGGATCATAGGAAATATATTTCTCAAGAACAACCTTTTCCATAAATGGTAACGTTATTCTTTTAAAAAATTTCTCTCTTTTTTTCCCCTCTTCAAAGCCAAGCCCCTTACAAGAAAGAGATTTAACCTTTAAATGTAACATAGCTTGGATTGCATAAAATAGAGGGGCGCAAGAAAGAGAAAAGAAGAAACAATAGGTATATATAAGTGGCAACAAAAAAAATTCATGGGGAAGTACATAGATAGAAAGCAACCTTAATTAATTTAGACGACGAGGTTGCAATAAATGATTTCCAACAACATTTTGAGTACATGTGGGAGATGTAAGAATCAACAATCCTTCTTAGGCACCTCCGGCGGCGGGTTCTGCTTTTCTTCCAAGCTGGCAAACCATGTGGACCATCCACCCTCCTTGTGCTCTTGATTACCAACCGTCGCACAGAGTTCATCACAGCGGGGTGTACAGGCCTCATGGGTGTGCTTCTTAACGCATTCTGCCATGCAGGAATGGGTGCAGGCTTCTGCACCGTTGTTCATAAAGCTTGTCATTACAAGCATAGCAACCATGAAAAGTGCATAGATGGTGGTCTTCTTCGTCGCCATCTTTGTTTGCCTTTGAAAATTATTGCCTGGAAGAAGGTTTTTATATATATGGAGCATGACCACTTCATCTGGTAACAAAATTTGGATTATTAGTTAAGGTGCCAGAAAGATAATGTTGTGAATCATGGTTCAGATAAAATTGTGGTGTTTTGTTTTGTTATAATAAGAATCGGTTATCTTGTATCGGATCAATATTTACTGTCTCCAACTTTCTATTTCAAGCATGTCTTATCCAATCACAGGCACACACACACATATATTTGAATAAGAAATTAATGAAAAGTTATACAACTTTGTTTTGTTAAATCATTATTTTTATATACTTACAAAACGTTCCTGAAAATAGGTTCCATATCGAGAAAAAAAACGAAACATTGACTTGTAGAATTGATCCAAAGAATGTTTTATCGTTTCATTGTTATACATGACTAATCATTGAAGTTTTCGCTACTAAAATCTTATGGTTAAAAAAATAATACCCAAAAGTATATAGCATATTAGTCATCTTTATATAAAATAGAGTATATTAAATAAAAAAGACATAATAGATTAGTTTAAAAGAAGACTAGATGCCAAAGACTTCTTAAGATAGGACTCTCTACTAAATGCATCATAAATACTATATATAAATGTAAGAACTTTCTCACAATTTATTTCAATGAGAAGCCAATTCGGTACCACAAGGAGAGGGAAACTGTTGTGAAGCGGTAGTGTAACAAATAAGTTTCTAACACCTAGAAGTTCTTATCTGGTTCATAGACTCAAAATTGAGAAATTTTAACTAAAGGATTTTGAAAAATGATTACGGAATTGCCTAAAATCTTATATTAATTCCTAATCTATACTAGAAAGATATTTTAGTGAATAGGGACTTAATTAGTGGCAAAAAAAAAAAGGTACTTAATTAAAGGGATATTTTTTAGAAAAGTTTCGTCATCATAAATAAGAAAAAGTATGCTAATACTAAAAAAAATTAGCATATCAGGATAACTCACCTCTTATGTTTGTGAATTGGCATACTCAACATAAGGAACATAAGAAATGAGTCATGCCTCCTACGTGGTGTAGGAGGCTTAACATAAGAGGCGAAACTCGTCTGATATACCACATGACCTCTTCCCAAAACATGGGAAAGCTTCTGCTTTTGGAAAATTGAAATGATGCACCTATATATACCCCAATATAGGGATGCAACCAAATGAGCCATTATACATTTTTCAATTTGTCCAATCTGTTAAAAACTCTATAAAATTTAACCCTATAAGGCTTTAAGGTTAGATATAGAATAGAATAAAAACTCTATAGGATAATGGGAGTGGGTTCGGATTCTATGAATACTTGATGGTTATCTGACCTGATAATAAAATTAAAAGAAATTATAAAAGTAAGAAAAGTGTAAAACATATAATACTAAGTAAAAGACTAAAGTTGTAACCCTCGAAGTACCATGCCGATCCTCTCCTCTCCCTCACCGTCAGTCCTCTCTTCGGCACTCAGTCGCCGTCGCAGGATTCTTTTCTTTTCAACTTACTTTTTTTATTATTTTACACAACCTTTTCTATATTATGATATCAAATGCTTCCCTTGTCTTACTTAGTGTATTGTAAATTGTTGTTGCAATGCGTGCTACTGAAAGACCATCTTGAGCTAGTTGGCCTGCAGGTGGACCATGGTCGATGTATCGAGCAGGAAGAACAAGCGGTCTCCACTGCATCAAACTTTCAATCGTAATAGTAATAATATAATGAAGGATGGATTTCGAGTTACAGAGTGATAAGACGAGTTTGGATATAATATGAAAACCCTATATCATTATAGGGTCGGATTCGGTATATTTTGTGGGATGAAAAATTGAATTTCAAGTCCATACGATTTATCCAAAACTTAACCTGGTTTCATCCTGACCCCTACCGCCACCATGCCTTTCATTTTCCTCCCCACGATTCTCTTTCTTCCACTCTTAAATTCTCTCTTCTAAGTTGCTCTTCTCACCTTTATTTTTTTTTTTTCCAAATAATATTTCTAATGTTTTGGTATCGTTTGTTTATTGCAAGAGTTGTATAGACTTTACTTTTGATCTGCTGGAATTATTTGATTTAAAATTATCAATTATCCTATACAAATATATATTATAATAATATGTGTTATATAAATTATTACTGTACAATAATAATATATTAACATTTATTAATAATATATGCATAATCATATTATAATTATATATATATATATATATTATATGTGTATAAATTAATTAAGGCAGATTTTATAAAAAATAAATAAATGCCTAGGTGAATGATGCAGCATAGGATGAAGAGACGGAAAATCCTATTCCGGCAATCTATGCCACTGACGTTGGAGTGGTGCACTTTACTAGTCTTTTGGATTTTTCAATTTCTTAATTAATAATATAGTCAATGTCTTTAGAATATCATTTAATGTTTTTAAAGAATAAATTTTCGTATCATTTATTAGGATTTTTAATAGGATTTAATGTCTTTTAATAGGATACCAGTTTCATAGGATTTAATGTTTTTAATGGGATATTAGTTTTAGTTTTTCCTTTTAAATGCTATTTAATATTATTTAATAGGTTTTAGTCCTTTTTCGGTTATGGCAACTTTCATGCTTGCCCATATATATGTAAGTCCTTAGCATATGAAAGAGAGAAGATTGTTTTTGAATGAAATTTCTTTGAGAGTGTTCTCTCTATTTCAAATTTCGTCATCTTTGTGTAGATTTTGATTTTTTATGCCAAATATCTATGTATTCTCAGAATCAATAGATATTTGAAGATCATAAGCTGGGTATTCGTACGCGAATCGACGTCTTGCGATAACCCTATCATACCTCTGCTGCGTCATTTGGTATCAGAGCTGCATTCATTCCTAGAGTAACGATGCCGCCTTATAGACAACCAAACTAGCGACATGTGGATGAATCTATGATTATGATGATTGATAAGATCATATTTTATACAACTTGTTGATGTTTAGAAGAGCTAGAATGGCTATTTTTTTGATTAAATTTTATGTTTCAGAACTAATTTGGATAAAGAAATCAAAACAAGAGACTTTGAATAAAAAATGGAAAAAATTGAAGTAAAGGCCGGCATTTCAACATTTAAAGCCGCCGCGTTCAGACGGCTTACACCCCAAGGCCGTTACCAGCACTGCCAGCTTTGCCGAACATATGTCTTAACTACATTGTAAGCCGCCTCAAAGCTGCCGGCGTAGAAGATGAAGAAGCCAACGTACTTGAAGGCCGGCAGCTCAGAATTGGAAAGTCACCAGTTTTAAAGGAGTTACAATATACTCCGGCTCTTAAGCCACCAGCGTTGAGGCTGTGTAGATCACAGATTTGAATAGACATGAAGATAACAAAGGCATGGAGGAAATTGAAGCGACAAATCTGTTGGAATGCCTACGCCGATGTGAAAGCCGCCGGCTTTGGAACGGCGTTCGTTATAAATCAGCCCAACACTTCATTTCTGATCACATACGCCGACTAGATCTACATCTAAGCCGTCAGCGTAGAAGCGGCCTATATGTGTAACCGAAGTTGAAGGCTGCCAGTGCACTGCCTGCGCAAAGGAGAAATTGAAGATACGCCGCCTGTAAGCCACTGGCGTAGGATCCATAACCGCCGGCGTACGAAGTGAAACAGCAAATTTCATTTAATGTCTTGCACGAAATTTTTCCTATAAATAGGGGATCTTCTCCTCACTTTCTGAATCATCTAATCCACATCCAAGTAGCTCTGAAATACACTACAATACATAGATTAGAATTAGCATTTCATAGAGATTTTTGAAGAGATATTGAAGTTTTTCAAGAATTTGCAAGTGAAGCTTTGATATATTGAATTGGTGATATCTGATCTTTTCCTTTTATGCAATTCATATATCTGAATATTTTGATCATAATGAAATCATTTGCAATTTCTTATCTGATTTTTGAATCATCATCCATGAGTAGCTAAATCCTTTTTGTGGGAAGTTGATGAAGCTTTAAACATGCTAAAATGATCTTTGAAACCATGTTATAAGATAGTTAGAATCATGAAATATTCATATTGAGTTCTGATTATTCATCATATCTTTGGTGTATAAGAATTTTAATAACTCGGAAGGGAAATTAGGGTTCATATGAATTCATAAATTGAGATTAAATTACAATTGCGGAAGCGGCGGAGTTTAATCTAATTTAGAAATTATCCATGAATACTAATGCAATATTTTATATTGATTTCTCATTAAGGAATTAGGGATTTTAATATAAAGTATTAGTCAATTATAGAATCGGAAGGTTTATAATTGTAATTTTGATTCCATAAAAATTTATTTAGCGGAAGCTATTGAATTGTTTTTGTGGTTTAAAAGGTTTTTAACTCTGTTTTTAAATCTTTACAATTTCTTATGAATATCCATGAATCTAATTATCATTATAACATGACTTTAAGTTGATTGGCAATAGTTTAAAGTGGATTCTGCTCCTTCCCACATTTTTCTAACATATCACTCTCTTCAAAAGCTCACTACATTCATAGTAGATACTTAATCAGATAATATAGTCTTAATCTAAAAGATCAATTTCCTAGATATTAGTATTAGTTGATAATTGTCTAGTAGTTAATAGATCTCTGTGGGATCGACACTTGACTCATGTTATATTACAAGATAAGGCCCAGTACGCTTGCTGGATAAGATGCTTTAAAAATTCAATACTAATTATAGCACATCAATGATCTAGATCAGAGGATCAAGCAAAAAATCAATCAATGTTTGAGTGTTATGGTGGATCAGCTTACAGAGAGAATGGAAGCGTTTGTGCTAAATCAAAATAAAGGTAAGAACCTTAATCCTAAGCTGATGTTTGATGATGATTCCTCTTCTGTTGATGGGGACTACTGTGATGGAGAACTTATCTTTGATACTTATGAGGATGATGAACTATGTTTAAAGTTGTGGGTGATGGAGGACCTATCTTTGACACTGAGAATGATGAAGAAGAGATTTTCACAAAATATGATGATGTGTTTAAGGTTGAGGGAGATGGTGCGGTGTACTTTACTAGTCTTTTGGATTTTTCAATTTCGTAATTAATAATATAGTCAGTGTCTTTAGAATATCATTTAATGTTTTTAAAGAATAAATTTTAGCATCATTTATTAGGATTTTTAATAGGATTTAATGTTTTTTAATAGGATGTCGGTTTCATAGGATTTAATGTCTTTTAATAGGATATTAGTTTTATAAATGCTATTTGATATTATTTAATAGGTTTTAGTCTTTTTCAATTATGGCAACTTTCACGCTTGCCCATATATATGTAAGTCTTATGGCATATGAAAGAGAGAAGATTATTTTTTAATGAAATTTCTTTGAGAGTGTTCTCTCTATTTCAAATTTCGTCATTTTTGTGTAGATTTCGATTTTTGATGCCAGATATCTAGGTATTCTCAGAATCAATAGATATTTGAAGATCACAAGCCAGGTATTCGTGCGCGAATCAACATCTTGCGATAACCCTATCATACCTCCGCTGCGTCAGTGAAGCACCTTGTCTTTGATGTGGCATGTGAGGTAAGTAAGGATAGGTGTAGTGCGATTTAGTTTGGTTTGCCCACTATTTAGTTCATAACACTTTTGAACAAAAAAAAAATAAATAAAAGTTTGGTATGATTCGATTTGCAATTTGAATTATTCGTTTATTCTTAAAATTAAATACACATTCTATAAAAAAAACTCCAATTACATATATTTTATCATTCATGCAAATATAAACAATCATATTTGAAATCACTTATTGACCTAGATAAACATGTAAAACTTATAATAGGAGAGTGATTTCATTCATGTTAAACTTTAAGTATATATTTCATTCACTATAATGAAATCTTTTTAAGACATTTCATTCATCATTTATCCTAATAAAGTAATTCTAAAATTCTTTTAAGAAGACAGTTTGTGACCGTGGAGAATTACGAAATGGTTAGGGAATATTTCATTCACTATAACGAAATCTTTTAAAGAGATTTCATTCATCATTCATCCAACAAAGTAGTTTTAAAATCATTTTAAGTAGACAATTTGTGACCATGGAGAGTGATGGAATAGTTTGAACTTTACATTAAACTCATATTTGAATCTATTTTATTTCTATAGTTTATGGGTAAATGACGTGAATAGTACTTGAACTTTGAAATTAATCAATTGAATACTTGAAGGGTCAATTACATAGAAATCCATCAATGTTTAAGGGTAAGTTTTTTTAAGGTATTAATGTTTCAAATGGTTAAAAAAAATGAATCAATGTTTAAGGGTAAGTTTCTTTAAGGTATTAATGTTTCAAATGGTTAAAAAAAATGAATCAATGTTTAGGGATTAATTCATTTAAGGTATCAATGATTCAAATATTTAAAAAGAGGTATCAAAGTTTTGTAAAGTCAAATGAGGTATTAATATTTAACCATTAATGAAAACTAAGAAAACTTAATTGAAAATTAATTCAAACATTAATATCTTAAATGAACTTTTAAAAAACGTTGATACCTCGTTTGATTCACTTTGCAAAAGATTAATTCTTCTTTTTAACTACTTAAAACGTTGATATCTTAAACAAACTTACCTTGAAACATTGATGTTTCTAGTGTAATTTACCCCATACAATTATGATTGCATTCATTCAATTCGATTTGTTTTTTTTTTTATAAAAATCGATAAAGTCCAATTCACTCTATTATGTTATGTTTGTTCACTAGAATGGTAAATAATATTAATTCCTTATACGTGATGAGGATTATTTTTTAAAAAAAATTTGTATTATGTCGGCAATGACAATTTCTCTGGTGATTGGAAGGAATATAATTTTTTTTATCTATTTTATATTATGGAATAGTCATTCTTATAATAGAATTTTTTACAAACTAGATAAGGAACATTATGGTGAACCAATCATTATGTTGGTTCTTTAGTATTACATTTTCGTGAACAAGGTAACTTCATCTTTTATCTCCTATTGAAACGTTTCGATGAAATCCCTTGATTATAGAATATCATTTTTGTTACTTTTAACCATTCTCAACTAACTCAGGCTTACTTTTACTTATTATCATTATGCAATCTTCAGGCTATATGCTAGAATTTGCCTCCCATTATAGGAAACTAGTGGGCATTTATTAAAAGAAGTGATGAATGATTAATTCTTATATTGTTTTTGTTATCAAGTGTTTAGACTTGTCACATTATGCTTACGAGAAATGGCTTTAGAAGTGGCGTAATGGTTTATGATTATAAAAATAAAGAGAAGAAGAAAATGGGAATGAAAAAGTTAGTTAACAATTAAAAAAAGAAGTTAAGAACAGTTAGGCTAATTTTAACAAGTCAAACTTTGAGTCTCTAGATTAGAGGTTATCTAAAACATCCTAAATTAAAAAGTGAGACAGTCATTATAAGTTACCGATCTATTGTTATAGAAAAGCATTATAGGATGAGGAAAAAATCATCATGTATGAAAGATTATTATATGCAGTTTACACAATAGTTTAGCTAGAGTTTATAAAATATAAGATAACAAATTGTAACTAGCATAATAGAAATAGTTGTAACAACCACTATGTAACAGAAAATGTACTAAACATTAGCAATAAATAGTAAAGAAAATAACAAGAACGGGTATGCCATTTTATCCTCTGAGATCAGTAGTGCTTTTGGTGCTTGGAGTTGGATCTGACTCAAATAGATCAAGTATGTGGTGTCTCAATTGTACGTTACAAGAAAACAAACATTGTTAGTGCACTGCTATAGTGAGAGAAGTAGAAGACAAGGTTAGGGTTTGTACATATGTGTGAGAGAGGCAAAAACTTAAGAAGAAAGGAGAAGCGAGGGCTTTATACTTAGTTTTAGAGTGGCTTGAGAAGTATTGGAGGCTTTCTTAACAATTTGGTGCTCTCATATTATGGCTCCATCAACATGACAATGAGCAATTGAGAATCAATTTGATGGTCTAGCTAATCAGTTGCAAACTACACTTTTGCAAGCCTTAAGAACTAAAATAGATAAGAAGTTTGAGGAAATGTCCGAGAACTTTCAATCTTCAAATCATAATCAAATCCCTATAGTTAATCAACAATTGGATCAGTCATTAGGTTCATCATCTTTTGTTAATGGAGGAAGTATGGCAAAAATTTGTTGAAAGGATTTGAGCTTGAGATTCAAAATTCACAAGTGATGATGCAATGGGGTGGATCTTTAAAATAGATCAATTCTTTGATTTTCATGCCATACCTAATGAATAGAGGATCACAATAACATCATTTGCTATAGAAGAATGGGTGTTGGATTTGTACAAGTAGATGTACAACAATAAGCAACTCAATTCTTGGATGCATTTCAAGAGATTAATTGAATTCACTTTAGACCATTCAAGTACTAAGGACATTCAAGGTACCCTATCAAAACTTATTTAAGTTAAATAGTAGATGAGTATCAAACTCAATTTGAGTCTTTATTTAATAGAATTGTTGGCTTACCTGAATCTTTTCTTCTAAGTTGTTTTATATTGGGTCTTAAACCCTATATAAAACGAGAAGTTCAAATTGCCAAACTACTTAATCTCATGCAAGTTATTTGGCTTGACAAAATGCATAAGAGTAAGTATAATGACGAATTTTCCTTACCAAAACCATACACATTACCTTCATCTTCATTTTTAAAACCATCACAGCCTTTATAACTTTAGAAACCACATATTCAAACATCAAACACACACAAATCACAAACCCAAACATTTCAGCTACAAATACTAAGCTAAACACAACATAAATTCAAAAAAAAAAATTACCATTTAAAAGATTGTTGCCAACAAAAATGTTAGTATGTACAGAACAAGGCTTCTATTTTAGTTGCAATGAAAAGTGTCAAAAGAACCATAAATGTAAGTATAAGTTTTTGTTGTTATTGCAAGACATTGATGATGACTCTAATGGGATAATGGAACAAGGGGATGACAATGTTATTGATAGTAATATGTTAGAGAAAGACTCTATTAGCTACCATGCTTTAGTAGGTACTATAGCACCTGAAACATTGAAATTTTGAGGTTCCATCAATGGTCGTGGAGTTTCAATATTGATTGATATTAGAAGCACACATAATTTTGTGCAAACAAGGCTTGTTAATCATTTAGGTCTGATTATGCAACCAACACGATTGTTTCCAGTAATGATAGGTAATGGATCTGCATTAAGTTATGCTAGTGTTTGTTTAAATGTTCACTTGAATATTTAGTCTTGAGAGTTTACTTAATCATTTAATGTGCTGCGAACACAAGGAGTTGAGGTTGTACTATGTATTCAATGGTTGAATAAGTTGGGACTAGTCACTATGGATTATTCCAACTTGACTATGCAATTCTTTTACAAAGGGAAGTTGTATTCTTAAAGGGAGATAAATTTGACTTGACTGAGAAAATATCATATCATCGGTTGCATAGAATAGTACATACAGATGCCATAACTGCATTTTATCATTTGGTGGCTTACAAGGTGGATTGTAATGCATCACTAAATACCACCAGTAATGATACTCTTAAAGCACTATTAGGCAAATTTTCTAGGGTGTTTGAGATGCCTTCATCATTGCCTCCACTATGCAATATTCAACATCAAATTCATTTGTATCCAAATACTTCCTCAATCAACGTCAAACCATATATTCACCCACATTTTTAGAAGAATGAAATAGAAAAGCAAGTGTAAGATATGTTGTCTCAAGGAGTAATTCAACAAAGCACTAGTGCTTTTTCTTCACCAATTTAATTAGTAAAGAAAAAAAACGAAAGTTAAAGATTTTGTATAGATTATTGTACACTTAATCAAGTGATGATAAGGGACAATTTTCCCATTCCTACTGTGGACGAACTTATTGATGAATTAAGTAATGCCTCTTTATTTTCAAAATTAGACTTAAGTGTAGGATACCATCAGAGTATGATGGATCGGAGGGATGAAGAAAAAATAGCATTTTCATACTCATGAAAGGCATTATAAATTTTTAGTAATGCCATTTGGGTTAAGCAATCCTCTATCGACTTTTCAGGCAATTATGAATACCATGTTTCAGCCTTTCTTGAGAAAATTTTTATCATATTTTATATGACATTCTCATATATGTCATGTCAGTGGATGATCACTTTCAGCATTTGACAGTGGCTTTGTAAACATTGTTGGATAATCAATTTTATCTAATGGAAAGTAAATGTTCCTTTTTACCCAAACAACCATTGAATATTTGAGCCATGTGGCATCTTTAAATGAAGTTAGATGGTGGAAGCAGTAGTTAACTGGATCACTCTAACAAATGTGAAGCAATTGTGAGCTTTTCTGGGGTCATTAAGGTATTACCAAAAGTTCATTAAAGGCTATGCCACAATAGCTAGTCCCTTAACAGATTTACTAAAGACTAAAGGGTTTTAGTGGTATAAAGAGGTGGACGAGGGTTTTCTTAAGCTTTAATTTAGGCACCAGTATTAGCCTTAACAGATTTTCGCCAATCTTTTGTGGTTAAAACAGACGCCTCAGGAGTGGGAATAGGAGTTGTTTTGTTGTAGCAAGGACATCCTATAGCTTATTTTAGTAAGAAACTTCCTCCACATTTGAGGAAGGCTTCTACTTATATCGAGGAATTATATGCGGTGGTTGAATCACTAAGGAAGTGGCATCAATATTTGTTGGGCAATCACTTTATTATTAAAATAGATCACAAACATTTGAAAAAATTACTTTCCCAAGTAACTCAAAACTCCTTAGTACCGGCATTATGTTACTAAGTTGTTAGGGCATTACGATGAGATTATGTATAAGAGTGGGGGTAGAGAATGTGATTGCTGATGGATTATCTCGTCAATATGACAAAGCATCATTCTCAGCATTATCTATGCCAGTTTTCGAGTATATTGAAGATCTAAAAAGGGAATATGATACTTTTCCATCTTTTAAACAACTACTTGATGAATTACGAGTTAGTAAATTAGTTAAGTAGAAGATTTAATGCAAGAATGATTTGTTTTTCTTTAAAAACAAATTATTTTTGGTACCTGAGTCTTCATTGATAAAAAAAAAATGACTAACTTTTATGCATCCCCTATGGCTAGTCATTTTGGGTTCACAGACTTTTAAATTCATTTCTAGTCAATTTTATTGGGAAAGGATATGTTCACAGGTTGAAAATTTTTTGAGGATTTGCCACATTTGTTAGCAAGTGAAATATGTAATTAATGCATAGGGATGCAACTAGGCGGGTCATTATAGAGTACCTAATATGCCCGACTCGCTAAAAACCCTATAGGTTTTAACCCTATAGGATTTTAGGATGAGTTTGGTAAAGAGTTTTATAACCCTATAAGGTAACAGGTTGGGTTTGGGTCGTAGTTGTGACTCTATAGGATTGACTCGACCCACTAAAATTTCTATAAAAATAATACAATTTTAAATTTTAAAATTAAAAAAATAACTTAACAAACATTAAGATTTGTCATAACTTGTATATTACCAAGTTGCTATAGGCAAGTGAATTTTTTTTTGGAACTTATATATAATGATGGAGGGACAAGTAATATTATCGTTATCAACTTATTATTAGTGTTGACAATTAAATATTAGTAATATGTCTAAGGAATAATTTCATTATTTTTTAATTGACATAGTCTGTTACTTAATATAATATAAAGTGTGTATTTTATTAACTAAAAACATTATTAAGCGCATTTTTATTTTTTTTATATTTGACATTAATGTTATTTTTTTCAACTAGAAAAATTAAATGAAATACCACCTATAACTCAAAAGGATAGAAGGCTAGCTTTATAAATTTTGTATTATAAAGTTTGGAATAAATTTTTCCTTATTTAGAATGGTGTTTATATTTGCATTATACTTAATCACATATTTTGATATAGGAACATAAATGTAAAAAGAATCACATCTTATCCCACGCCAAAATTAAATAAAAAGGTATATATAAGAAATTTGCAAAAGAAGAAATATGCAACACACATATACAATAGCTTTTGATATTACATTGTTTGTTGTTACACTTTTTCGAAGGTATTGATATAGAATGTGCAATATGGAGTTGACATTACATTGTCTTGTTTTTCTACTTTGCAAGAACCTCCACACAATAGGAATGAAAAAGCAAAAAAAAAAAAAAAATGAGTAAAAACATAATCGGGTGGGTGAGGCAGGGCTAGTTAGAACTATGACTCTATAGGGACGTGTTTAGCTATTACATAAAAAATCTTATAGCGTTATGGGTCGGGTTTGGACAACCCTATAGGAAACTGGGTTAGGTTTTGTTCTTATTTGACCCATTTTAAACCTGCTTCGATTACATCCCTACTAATGCACCAGTTGGATTATTAGCCACTTTACCAATTCCTAACAAAATTTAGGAAGGCATTTGCATGGATTTTATTACAAGTGTCCCAAATTCAAAGGGATTTATGGTAATTATGTTAGTAATGAAGAGAATTTTAATAATTGTTTTTTCTTTTCTTATATATACATATATATATACTGGTATTACGGTACATAAGCTCTCTTATATACCTTGTAAAACTTATCCCAAAAGTTAAAGGAAAAAGTAGAAACTAATAAATACAAATAATTATAGAGATACAATCATAACTATTTAGGTAGAAAATAATCATGCAATCTTATATACTTCCTCTTAAGTTGGTGCATTGATATTTTGTATGCCCAACTTATCTAAGATCTGGTAAAAGCTTTTACATGATGCTGCTTTAGTAAGAATATTTGCAAGCTAATCTTCAAATCGTACATGAGGAACTTCAATTATCTTAACTTTTAGCTATTACGTGATAAAATTTCTATCAATTTCCACATGCTTTGTATGATAATGTTGCACAAGATTATGAGCTATACCACATGCAACCTTATTATAACTTCATAGGAAGTGTGAATGGAATTTTGAGTTCATGTAACAAATTTTTTATCCATAGCAACTTGCATACTCCATTCGCTATACCTTGATATTTAGCTTCCACACTAGATCTAGCTACAACTCCTTGCTTTTTAATTTTCCATGTAACTAAATTTCCTCCAACGAAAGTCAAATGTCCAGTAGTTAAATGTCTATCATCAACTAAATAAACCCAATCTACATTGGTATATCCTTCAATAGATAAAGAGGCACCTTTAGTGAGCATAATCCCTTTTCTTAGAGATGTAATTAAATATTTTAAGATTTGTGGTACAACTTTCATATGATCACTTGAACAACGCATATATTGACTAGCAACACTCAAAGAGTATGCTAGATCAAGCCTCATGTGGGAAAGATACATCAATCGACCTACTAGCCTTTGATATTGTTCTTTGTTTGCAGGAATCTGGTTTGGAAAAATGCCCAGCTTAACATTTTTAGCTATAGGAGTATCAATGGGCTTGCAAGCTAACATACCAACTTCCTTTAGTAAAACTAATGCCTACTTATGTTGTGACAAGAATATCCCTTGTTTAGATTGTAACAACTCCATTCCTAGAAATACTTTAATGGTCCTAGATCTTTCATTTCGAATTCTTGACAAAGATAAGTCTACAAGCCTATCCTTTCATTTATATCAGTTTTAGTTACAATCATATCATCAATGTATATAATAAGCATTGTAAGTTTCCCTTCCTTGTGCTTTATGAAGAGAGTATGATCAAACTTACTCTGGTGGCACCCCAATAGCCTTCATTACACTCGCAAATCTACTAAACCAAGCTCTTGCTAATTGTTTTAATCCATAAAATGATTTTCACAAGCTATAAAATTGTTTACTTCCTTCAACTTGTAACCTACATCTTGGAGGTAATTCCATGTATACTTCTTCTTGGAGATCCCATGTAGGAATGCATTCTTTCCATCAAACTGATGCAAAGGCCAATTAAGATTTTTTGCTAAGGATAAGAGAATATGTACAGTGTTTATTCTAGCAATAGGTGAAAAAGTTTCTACATAATCAATCGCATGTGTCTGACTATATCCCCTAGCAACTAACTGAGCTTTATATCTCTCAATGCCTCCATCTGCTTTATATTTGATTGTAAAGATCTACCGACATCCAACAAGTTTTTTTCCTTCAGGTAAATCAATCACCTCTCATGTTCCCCTTTTTTTTTATAAGAGACTTCATTTCTTCATTCATTGCTAGTTCACAAGTTTAACACTTTAACAATGATGGTGATGTTTTTGTAAATAATTGAGGAAATAAGTACTTCAAATATCCAAATGATACATGTCCAAGGCATTTATGCCACAACCAAATATCAAAATTAGATGCTAAACTAGTCGTAGATTACATCTTAGTCAAAGCACTTAAATTGGATGGTATAAGATCAAGATAATAGATCTTCCCTTTTCTAGTACCACATCCAATCGACTCCTTTGTCTTGATGTCCTTAAAAACATAATAATCAAGCCAAAAAATTACTACACAATTCAAGGAGGTCTTAATTTGACAAATAGAAATTAAATTGAAATTAAGGGATGGAACTATAAAATAGAGTCTAAGTTAAGTTTATCTAGAGATAATTAACCTTTACCAATAACAATAGCTTTAGTACCGTTGGTTGCAGACACAATAGATTGTTCAAATGGTTTCAATTTTGACATAGATACAATATCAAAAGACATATGATCAATTGATTCAAAATCAATTATCCATGCACGCAACCTCATAGAGGCAAAATTGACTAAACACTTACCCGAAGGATTTGATGAAATATGCAAGGTGGTAACATCTAATGGAGACATTTTAGTTGTAGTGGTAGAGGCAAAAGTTATTGTTGCAATAGCTTGAGACCTATTTTTGGGAGCTTTAGAAGGGTCCCACCACTCGAGGTATCCAATCATGCCATAACATCAACTTTTAGTTTATCATATTTACCCCTAACGAGTGCAATGTCTAGTTAAACCAGATGACTTACTTCTAACATTAAAGCTATGAGATGTTGTTGTTAAAGACGGTACTGTAGTATTCGGGTTAGTTCGTCGAGTAGGTAATTTATTTCGTTGGGCTAACATAGCCATAGAATCAGAAGTAATCAGGTCATATGTCAACAAAATTTTACATTTTGTTCTTGATGTACATATGCATATGCGCGCTCAAGGTCCAGACTTGGATCCATGAGAAGAATTACTCCTCATACTTGTTTAAATTCAGCATCAAGACCATTCAAAAAAATGTGTATCCTCAATTTCTCAATAGATGCCTTATACATAACGACATAATTAGGGTCTTTCATTTTAATTTTGTCATGATGATCAAGTCCTTGAAATATTTCAATAAGTTCACCATAATAAGAATGGAGTAAATGACTTGATTATCAAAGTGAAAAACACATGTTGATTGAGAGCATATATTTGTGCTTCGTCTGAACCATCATAAAATGCTTTAGCAAGAGCACTCCAAATTTCACAAACAATGCGAAGGCAAAGATACCTCTTCATAATTTATGGTGCCATTGATGTGAGTAACCAACTTTTAACTTTGATTTTGATACACCACTTAGAGTAAGAAGTATCTTTAATGTTGATTGAGGAGAATCCCTAATAATATAATTAAGTTTCTCACAACCAGTAATATGCATTTCAATGATTTGAGACTAGATATCATAATTATTTTCAATAAGGATTATGCTAGCGTTAAAGCCAGATGTTTCATATTAAACTTGAATGAGAGGAGAAGATGGTATGATGGCTGATTTGGATGTTGATTCAAGAAATTCGGTAATCATGTTGTTTTATTTAGATTTGAGAGGTTTGTAAGGATTATGCAGTCTACTATAATACGATGAAGAGAATTTTAAGAATTGTGTTTTTTCTTATTCATATATATATATTTATATATATTGTATTAAGGTACATAAGCTCCCTTATATCCATTGTAAAACTTGTCCATAAAGTCAAAGGTAAAAATAAAAATTAACTAAACATTGAAAGTAATAAAATATAAATAATTACAGATATAAAGTCACAACTATTTAGGTAGGAAATAATTATGCAATCTTCTATAAGTAGTGGATAGATTGTCCAAATATTGCCATTTAGGCACATTAGATATTCATTTTACAACAGCTAAGGTGGCTAATTTATTTATCGTAATGGTTGTTAAACTACATGGATTTCCTAATTCCATTGTGTCAATTAAGGACTCGATTTTCATGAGCAAGTTTTGGAAAGATTTGTTTAGATTGAGTCGCAATCAACTCCATATGAGTTTAGCTTACCATCCACACTCAAATGGCCAAATGAAAGTACTAAATAGATCGATTCAACAATATCTACATTATTGTGCCATAGATTATCCAAATCTGTGGGTCACTTTTCTACCTAGGCTTGAATTTGCCTATAATACGTCTTTTCATGACAAGCAAGGTTGACTCCTTTTCAGACTATTTATGGTATAGAACCACCATTGATTACATCAAATGTTGGTAGTTCATCATCAATGGCAGCTGTAGGTGAAGATTTTGTTGATTCTCTATAAATTGAGTTTTGATGATAACAAAACACTTATAGAAGCTAACTATTTTACTTAATGTGTATATTTAATCGAACATAAGTTCTTAACAGAACCTTTCATAGAACTTTACTTAGCTTAATTTAAGCTAATGGATGAATTGGATAATTTAAGTTTTAAGTTTTTCAGAAACTAAACAAGACATACATAAGTACTTTTATAAGGAATTATGTCTTCAAAGGATATTTTCCAAAGACAAAGGTTATACAGAAGGTTTTCCAGAAGGTTGTTTAAAGAACAAAAGGTTATAACAAAAAACACACAAGATTTTCCAGAAGGTTGTTTAAAGAACAAAAGACTATACAGAAAGTTGTACAAAAGGTTCCTGCAACCTTTGAATAGCAGAAGGGTCTACAAAAATTTATTGTAGCTGATTCAAGATTTAGTCAAATTCACATCAAATTAGTTTGAATGAATATTTTGAAGGCCTAGCTCTAAGGAAATGAATATATTTAGGTAGTTATTTATATGTTCCACTTAAGTTGGTTAACATCTAAAGGGGATTTAAAGTTTAATTCAATGTTTTTCTCTTATCAACAACAAAATCTCAAGAACAATATCAGATTTTGTTTAAATAAGTTACATGAGATTCTCTTTCAAGACAAGTGGATTATCCATATCTACAAGACAAGAACAAGTCTATTTCTTATCTACTTTTATGGGATTCTATCTAGAGTTTAATGTACGAACATTATCTAGAAGATAAAGAAGAAAAGATTATGAAGACTTTTGATTTTCAAATTTCAAATTAAGAGAAAAATATCACCACAATATCTAGAAACAAATTTTCATATAATGTATCTATCTTTATCACGCAAAAGATATCACACAAGATTTTGGAATTCATAACAGATCAACAGAGTTTGAGTTCGTATAAGGATATCACGCAGTAACACTTAAGATTTGAAATTCAAACGAAGAGATAAGGATTGGAAGATTCTACCCAAGATTTTGGAATGATGCACAATAGAAGATTTTTCTAAGCTTATCTATAATCGTTTGTGAGCATTGAAGATAAGAGTTCTTTTTCGTATATTATTCTTATTACGAAGACAAAGAAAAATACAAAGGATATAGAAACTTGAATTGCACACTGCTCCTTCAGCCTTTTAAGAAACGAGAGATCAACCCAGACTTTACATTTCTTCTACTGCTAATCCTGATAAAAAATTACCATATTTACTTCTAATACATGCTTTTATTCTCACATTGTTTTGGAAAGAAAAAAGAGAGAACCACAGCCACTTGGAAATTTTTTTACAAACTTGTTGCAATCTTTTGCATTTTTAAATCTTTTATTGTAAAAGAAGAAACGTGTTGTTTCCTTCAAAGTTCTTGATTATAAGATTAGACTCTATAGTCTCGATTGTTAGCTGTGGGAAAGCTATGTGAATAGAGCAAAGAGGATTGTAAAATCTTGTAATTTGGTTTGATTGGACTTAGTGGAACAAACCCATGTGGATAACGCAGTCCCTGGCTCGGAGCTAGAAGAGTGGATAGATACATAAGGCGGAACCACTATACATTGTTGCCTGATTCTCTATCCCTTATCTTATTAAATTCCTGCAATTTATTTTTATAATTGTTTGACTTGTTCTCATATTTGTAACCGAAAGGGGAATAATTTTTAAAAAGGAAAAAATTTACGTTTAATAATCAATTCAACCCCCTTCTTGATTATTTAATTAGGACCAATAGATTTAACTAGTAGAGATGAAGTTTTAGAGCTTTTGCACATGAATTTAAGATAGGCTGAGAACAAGATGAAGTGTTTAGTAGATAAACACCATTCAAATGTGGCATTTTCAGAAGGGAATCATGTTTATGTTAGGCTCCAGTTATATAAACAGTTGTCATTGACCTTGGGTAAGGGTCATAAGCTATATAAACATTATTATGGGCCTTTTATTGTGATCAGGAGGATTGGACAATGTGCTTATGAGTTGAATTTGCCAAGTTACTCAAAGATTCATAATGTTTTCCATGTTTCCCTTCTCAAAAAGACACATGGTGATAGTGTTACACCACTAACCTTACCCAAGGATTCCTATAATTCGTGTCCACTCTTAACTCCGCTTACTACTCTAGGATCAAGACACAATATGCATCAGGGTGCCTCTATTCCTCATATCCTTATATGATGGAACGGTTTACATCCTAAGGATGCAACATGGGAAGATTGGAAAACTTTTAAGGAGATTTGTACATACTTTGACCTTGAGGACAAGATCTTTTTTCAAGACGAAAGGGAAATCTATCACAGACAAGCTTCTTAGGCTAAATGACTAGCATGGATGAAAGATTATTGTATGTAATTTACACAGTTTTTTAGCTAGAGTTTACAATATATCAAATAACCAATTGTAACTAGAATAATAGAAGTAGTTGTAGCAACCATTGTGTAACAAAAAATGTACTAAACATTAGTAATAAATAGAACAAAAAGAACAAGAAGGGGTACGCCATTTTATCCCCTGAGATTAGTAATGCCTTGGTGCTTGGAGTTGGATCTGACATGAACAGACTAAGTGTATGGCGTCTCAATTGTACCTTGCAAGAAACAAACACTATTAATGCATTGCTATAAATGAGAGAAGCAAAAAATGAGGTTAGGGTTTGTACATATTGTGTGAGAGAGGCAAAAAGTTGAGAAGAAAGAAGAGGCAACAGCTTTATACTTAGGTTTAGAGTGGGTTGAGAAGTATTGTGGGGCTTCTTAACATCTATCCACCAAATAAAATCCTAAAGGGTAATATCTTATAGGGTTTTTATAGGTTTTTAAGATAAGGTTAAAAACACTATGAGGTTTATGTTTAGGTTTTAACAGTAAATAAAAAACTAAAAGGAAATCAACCAATTAAAATAGTTAGATATCATTTTTTCCCCTCAAAATTGCATTCAATTAATAATTTAAAATTTTGAAAAATCTATCTTTGTTTTTTTAACTAAACAAAACAATATATTAGGTCCTAATAGAAAAATAATAAAAGTTCATAACAAAGGACATAGTAATAGAGGAAAGATGTCATTTAGAGAAACAAAAAAAGAAAAAAAACGTGTTAAATGGGATGGGTAGGACGAGTATTAAGTTGTCATAATTCTTATAGGGATGGGTCATAGGTTTAAAATGGAGAAAAAAAAACTTTAGAATTTTTCTCATATTTTGGGAAAATCTATATGGTATCAAGGTAAGTTCAAGTTTTATATAACTAATCTCAAGCTTGTCCCTATTTCATCCTTATCCTAAGGATAGATTATTACAATCATATATGTATCCCTAAATACAACCCTTCTAAATAAAATTCAAAGAGTACCCTTAAAATTATGTTTTTGACTCAACATTCCATATTACACCTACAATCGTGAATCAACAATTAGAGAAGCTAAGTTTAGGATGACTTTTATAAAATTCAACCCATCTGAATATTTTACTAAATGTTTAAAAACCGATCAATCATTATTTCGTTTTTAATACATATTCAAAACACACTAGCTAAGTTAATGGAAAATCAAAATCATGCCCAACTAATGAATATAATAATTTAGAACATTGTAGAATTCATATTGTAGTGATTTTAAAATCAAGCAAAAAAGATACATAAATAATGAAACAATGAAAAAAATTATGGCACTATGTACATCATATTTATTAGGTTATCTTTAATATCATGGACCCTAAGGTCTCTAAGTACCATATTAGCATTTGATGAAGCCTCTTTCTTTAAAGACCTTTACATTTTATCTAGAGCATTCTTATAAAAGATGCTTGAGATTTATCATACCTTATGTGGTCCCATTTTATATATATTATAAGCATATATATAAATAAAATATACACATCTATAAGAGACATCGCCTAGCAACATCAAAGTAACCCTCTAACAAGTAACAACATGTCAAAAATAAAAAAATAAAAAATAAAAAGAAAACAAGGGTTAATATTTCATTTTGTACTTGAATTTTTTCAAATGTACAATTAACTATTGAAACTTCAAAGTAGTCAATTTAGTACCAAAAACTGTCATATTTATTAATATTTCCTTAGCTAATAAACTTAATTTCATTTCCTAATTTAGCTAATTTTCAATTTTCTTTTTAGTTGCTACTTGACATGAGTCACTTACGTATTCACTAGGAGTGTTAGGTTAGCAAATGAAATTAACTCTATTAGTTGAGACAGTATCGATAAACACGAAAACTTTGATCAAGCAAGTTTTAAATCAACTACTTTAAAGTTTAGGTATATGTCAAAAACCTAATCTATTGTAATAATAGTTATGAAAAATATGACCATAGAGGTCCTATTTCATGCCATAACATGAATGCTTTGAAGAACCAAATAAATAAGGCTCAAATTTTCAGGTCACCAGGATTACAACATCCTCCCAAGTCATTCATAACATCAGAGTGCATTATTATTACTTAGATCTTTATAGAGGATAATACTTAAGTGAAACCTAATATGGTCAATAATTTATTTTCAAAAACTACTAAGTCACTAGTAGGTCATAGTCAGCCATAGTATATCTCTATTTCCCCATGCGCATATGTCCTCCGAGTAGTCCACCTAATAAATTTATACCTCTCATCAATAGTCAATTTGTGGTTTTCACCAAATAGATAAGATGGCTTAGCATTGCTTTTTATAAGAATCTTTCATAGCTTTTAAAATAAATTTTGGAAACATTCAGGTAAGGTGTTGTGGATTACATTAAAAAATTATTATGGTCTTACCTCTTTGACTTATATTTTTAAGAATTTTGGATTTGTCTTAATATTTTTATTTTTTATAGTAAATGAACTTCTAGTTTCACAACAATAATCCTCTATAACATGACATACATACCACCTATAGATATTCATAATTTTACCTTTTTGTGCCATTTCTTAGTGATGTTCCTTAATTGGAACCTTAGGAAAGATGTCATATTAAAATTATGCAATTTATGGTAGGATATATATATATATATATACACATATATGTTGAAGCATGTGGGAGGATAAATGGAACCAAAGGTCTCCTATTGATATAATTATTTAATAGAAATTCTAAAGACTTGTATATAACCCATACTATTTTATTGGATTTATGGATTGACTTCAAAAATGTTAATTTTTAAGGTTTACATAATCAATGCAAAATAGCTAGTATTGTAATGTTCTAAACTTAAGGACATTTACAACTTATCATGTGCCCATAGTGAGTATTGATATGCTAAACCTTAGAACCTGCTAAATTCACAATTATTACATTCACAAAATTTGTCTAGATAACCCTTTATATAAGAGATACACAAGCAATCCCGGTGACTTATTAGGTTCTTTGACTATTAGATAATGACAACTGCACATTAAAATAATTTAAAGCGGGTGATATTCAACTAAAAACTATAATGAAGCCATTGGGTATTGGGTTTCAACCCAAATTCCTTCTTATGAAATGACTCTTAAGACTGGTGACAAGGCCGAAGGCATTAAACCCATTCATTTATTAAGCTCAAAGCAATCTTTTCAAAACCTTCTTTTAATCATTAGAACTAAAGCAATCCCACTTGTAAAAATTTAAAGAATCTCCTCAAGGCCAACCATTGTTGTTTGGTCATCACACCATCACTCTAAAGATGCCTAATAGACCAAAAAAATAAACTTCTAAAGAAGATGTTAAAGTGGTTTCATCCTTCAATAATTCCATTAACATAACCTTCTAAATCATAAAGATGATATGAGCATTCGTATATAGCTTATGCTTGATGTTAGTTGCTATTAGTATTACTTTTAATGTATGAAATGGCTTTTGAAATACCACATTGATCATGAAGGAACTCAAAGTGATTCCACCTTCTTCATCTTTAAGACATTATAGCCTCTAAGCTAAAACTTTGCTTCCATAAGGACAATATTTTTAAGAACTATTACTAGCAAAGCAGTCTCAATAAATGAATGCAATTTTAAAGGTCTATGGCCATAAGAAATTAAAGTGACTCCACCCATTTACATCTACACGCTACTATTTAATCAAGGCTTCTTCTCTAAGCATGTAATGCCTTCAAGGCATTAATGAAAGCATGAAATTATAGCAATTTATTCATATATCCATCTTAGTATGGCTATGGGAATCAAAGCTATTCAACTACTTTATTTGCTAGCTTCAATAATGTCGAATGAAAAACATTATTGAGGAATCAAGTTGTCTTACATCCACAAAAATAAAGGTAAAAAGACTCATGAATCAAATATTTTATTACAATGAAGAGAGAAAAAATTCAATGCAACCACCAATTATAGTTTTACAACTCTAAACTAGATGATAGCCAAAAAAAAATTACCGGTCCTTAAAGTCAAGACAACATGATCCTTTGAAGTATTCCAACTTCTCTTATAGCAAATGAAATTTTGGGTAAGAGGGGGAAATATTGTCAACACAACTTCATAATATAAAAGAAAACATCAAAGTTGTTGACTTGTCTCATTTGTGACACCTCATCTACTAAGGAGGAAAAGCGTTTAGAGGTTTGATGATTAGTAAACTTCTTGAGAATTTTTACATAACAAGTGCAACCATACTATAAGTTTCTAGGAGTCTTAAACAAATTTCAACTCCAATTGTCTACATGTGCTTCAACAAGATTAATGATTCACAAACAAGCTTGATGAGTTGATAGCTTGAAGATTGACTTTAATAACTCATACTATCATGTGATTGCTTCATAGGCATATGATTGCTCTACATACACTTGGTCTCCATGACGCTTTCATATGATGTAACTTCATAAGTAATGTCAGAGAAAAAATGTTCTTAATTTGTGCTAATAAATTTTCACTAGTTTACATCACTAACAAATTTGACCTATAAATGCTTCTTCACCACTTTTTTTTTCCCACATGAAACTTCACTCATAATCGCATTCATGTTTACCTTCTCACAAACTTTACTTGTTAAACTTTACTTTTTTCCTTTCAAACTTACCTATAACTAATCGTTTCCTTGATGATATTACTAATACTATTCTTTTTAAAGAGTTAATGGTTAATTTAAGCATATTAAATGAGATTCTTTCTCCATGGAAAATAAAGCTTTCAAAAAACTTTCATATGGAGAAAAATATAGGAAAATTTACATTCAATTATCATTTGTACTAGAAGAGGTTCGTAGTGCAAATGAATACATTTTAGACACATCACGATATATCTTATCTCGCACTATGGCTAACAACTTCACATGAGATTTACATTTTAATCATCATTTTTTTTGGGGGAAATGTTGCATTTCACACTTGAACTTTATCCATTGATGTAATTAATTACATAAAGTTTAAAAGTATTGATTTACTACCTAAAAACTTTTTGAGTTAAGTTACAATACCTAGATGAGGTAGTTAATTGTAAAATTTAATAAAGTTTAAGTAGTTAATTGTAAAAATTGGTAAAGTTTATGTACCAAACCGATACTTTTAAACTTTATATAGTTAATTGTAAAAATAAGCAAAATTCAGGTATCAAGTGTTATGACTACCCTTTTTTATTTCTTTTTTTTCATGTATAGTCATTTCTTATTCATTGTATGCTGGGCTAAAAATGAGTTGAGTTGAGATGGTATAATGCTAAGCTTGAGCTTAACTTAAAATTTCAAAGCTCAAGCTCAACTCGAACTCGACCAAGCTTAAGATTTAAGCTCAAGTTCACTCAATATAACATTACATAAGCTTAAGCTTCAATTCAATTAAGTTCGTTTAGAGTCTATTGATTAAAAATATTTCTTTTTAATTTTAGTTTAAATAAAATTAATACCCAGACTTGATTGAATTTGATTTGTATTTGCTAAGTTCTCTCGTTATTAGTTTTAATGATAACAAAAAGACAAAAGATTACTAACAAAATTATTCAAAGTGCAACCTTTAAGTGGCAAAATATATGAAGATTAAACTGATCAATGAAGCACGCTTAGAAGTTTTCTAAAAAAATTTTATCAAAGAAAGTTTCAACTCAGAAGGTTACTTAGAGGCTATCTCAGAAACTAATCAAGAAGTCCGTAACACTTAGAGATTGACTCAAAGTGTAGACCTGCTACACGACGAATTTGAGCAAAATATTGTAGATCAAGTTTATATTCAAAGTTTTCATCAATCTAAAGGCTTAGCTCCAAAGTTGAATGCATTTGAATAATACATTCAAAATGTTCTACAAAGTTAGTTAATAAATTTAGGGGATTTGACTTTATATCATATTAAAGGTCTTTAAAGACTTAATAATTGGGTTAATGTCAAATTTTGTACTATAATTTTACCCAAAAATTCAATTAGGTATCTGAACTTTCAAATTTCAGTATCTGAGAAAACTTTTAATAGACAGTTTTTGTGCCTCAAGTAATAGTATTAACTCTGTTGCTGACATGTACATACGAACTAATCACGTCGTGACATGTGTCATTCGACATAGCATCTTAATATTTTTTTAGTTATATTTTCTTTCTGACGTGGCAAATCTTTTTTTCATTTATGTTTTCATTATAGTTTGTTATAATTAATATTATTTTAATTTTTAAAAGAATTTTAAAACTTTCTTCAAGCCTAAGCCCTTCAAAAGAGATAACCTAATTCAACTTACACACAAAGCCCATCCATCTTAGCCACATCTTCATTCATGCTCTCTCTAATTGCATAATATTTATAACTAGCCATAAACAAACTATCCATGTGGGACAACCTCAGCTATTTGACAACACGTTCATTCATGTTATGATTTTGTTTACCCTATATCTTCATCTTTTATCTAATGGAAATGAAATTGAGAACAAGAGACAAAACAAATATGACTTGTTACTCCATAAACATGTAACAAAGCTTAGCTAGGAAATTACTTTTCTCGTAACATCACTTAAATAAATAATAGAAAACAATATATACTTGCCAGTTTGCGTTTATCCTCTAAGTCAAGAACCATATGGTTTTTCTAGAACAATAAATCTAACTTATGGTGTTGTCAAGATGTCTTCTAGCAAAAGGAAGTGAGAAGAGGCACTTTTATATGGTGAATTGAATTGGATGCTATGATAAAGCAATTGTATTGTAATGGTTGACATGCTCTGTTTCAAGAATACAAAAAAAGAACCAAAGGCATCGCTTCATTTATATGGTGAATTGAATTAGATGTAGGATTACCTTATCCTCATGCTAACATGGCATTTTAGGACCATACAACTCCCCCCTGGATAGGCTAGGACTCCATATGTTAGCATAAGTGCAGGTGATGCATTGTGTATAATACATATTCAAGTTCCTAAGATGAGTGCTCAGGCTTAAATGGATTCATCAAACACACTTGTTGGCTTTCATATAATTGATATCGATCTAATGCAGATGCTCCGTATGGTAATAGGCCTTCACAAGATGTACACCCCATGAAATTAGGGAAAACATTCCTTAGTTTGACCTATCAGGCTATGTTTAGTTTTTTTTTTTTTTTTTTTTTCCCTATTAGGCATTGGGCATGCTTTTTTGCAAGATTATTCCTTAAATTGTCTTATCTACTTCTATAGATTGCGCAAGAACTAAAGAAATTAGGTTTGGTTTTATCATTAGTCCCACATGGGAGAAGTCTTGATAAACGGACTTGTGTATAAGATAATTTTAGAGCAACACATGGTTAAAGAAGAAAAGCCTAAAAGGATCTATGGACTTGCATTGTTGGTTTGAGTGGGCTTGGGCTTAAATATGAATTTAAAATTATTTAAAAATAAAATAATATTAATTATAATAAAATGAAACAAATTATAACAAAAATATAAATAGAAAATGTTAAGTTGCCATGTTAGGAAGAAAAAATAAATAAATAAATTTTAAGATGCCACATTAGATGATAAATGTCACGGTGTGATTAGTCCATATGTCAATATTAGCAACGAAGTTAACACTATCAATCGAGGTTTTGTTCAAAATTGAACTTTCGGGCAAAGTTCAAGTACCAAATTTGAATTAACCCTTAATGATTTCATGACAGCAAGTTCAACAAAATTCTAAATAAGTTTAGTTATGTATCAACTTTGTCAATGATGTTTTATTTATTAAAGTCTCATACATATGTGGGTTCAAGATCGTATCTTAACAGCAGATGAAGTTTAATTTTCTTTTTAAAATTAAAAGAAGCAAGAAATACTCCTATTTTATAGGGATATGAAGATATTTCAAAGTGAAGCATATTAGATGCAGTTTTTATAAGATATCTTCAGCAGGTTTTTGTAGCTATTCTCCACAAATTTTTTCAACGGTAAGAGAAAGATCAAGCAACATTTTATTTAGAGATAAGCACATAAGATGTGATAGATAGCAGACACATAATATTTGGAAACAAACTTATCTTAAATCGCTTAGCATATATCTCTCATGCCACCTTCTAGCCGTTGGAAGACACAAAGATATATAAATAAAGTTCAAATTTCTATATATACAAAGAGCTCTCATACAAATAGTGATATTGCGATCATTATCTAGCTTATTTTGTGCTATATTATGCTAACTTTCATTTTACTTAATACTTCAGCTGAATTTTGAGAGGGTCTATTTTTTTTTTTC